>LR751773.1:85181-136442 GCA_902729485.2 Mus minutoides
TCTCTCTCCCTCTCTCTCTCTCTCTCTCTCTCTCTCTCTCTCTCTCTCTCTTTGTGGCAGGGTTTCTCTGTATAGCCCTGGCTGTACTGGAACTCACTCTGTAGACCAGGCTGGCCTCGAACTCAGAAATCCGCCTGCCTCTGCCTCCCGAGTGCTGGGATTAAAGGCATGCGCCACCACGCCTGGCAATCTCTTGTTCTCTTACTCTCACCTTTCACTGTCCTTCTTCCTCTTCCTTCTTCGTGGTCATGGCTGGCCTCTACTTCTCTTCTCTTCTCTTCTCTTCTCTTCTCTTCTCTTCTCTTCTCTTCTCTTCTCTTCTCTTCTCTTCCCTTCCCCCCCCCTCTCTCTCTCTCCAATAAAGCTCTAAAACCATAGACTGCCTCCTTTCATCTAGAGTCACCATTTTGGAGTGATGGAATAGACCTTCCCCTGAAGAGCCTCGTCTAATCTCCCACAAGAAGGCCTCCCAGTGTTTCTAGCCTCCAGACCACCCAGTGCCTTTCCCTGCCATCTGCCCACCCAATCAGTCTCTCTGAGCTTTGACGGGACACAGGTCTCTCCCACCCCCTTATTTCCCCATGCCCAGTGCCTGGCAAGGCAGCCCTGATCAATCCTAGCCTGTGAGACCAAGCTAGGTGGGTGGGGAATAAGCAGGACCCAGTCCCAGAGCAGAGTGGTGGCAGGCACTGGGGTGTGGGAAGGGGGGCTGAGCCCACTGACTCTAGAGTCCCTGTTTGGCCTGGATCCACAACCTCTAGCTTAGACAGAGGCTAATGAGGAAGTGTGCTGTTCAAGCATGAGGTCAGGGTACAGACAGCATAGACCCTGGCTTCAAACCCTCTAACTCAGACCCTACCACTTATGCCCCTGAGCCTGCATCTTCTATATTAACCTTTCAAATCACCCCTGGCTGGCTCCTCCTAGGCTCTTGATCCATCTTGATCATGGGTGATTCCTGTTGGGGGAAAAGTAACATCTTATCTAACCTCTGACATCAGGGAGTGGGATGGGGTATCCCCTCCTGGGGTTAGTGATGGTGGACAGAAGGGTAGCTCTAAAAGAAAGGGAGTCTGAAAGGCAGCTGGCTTTCAGCTCACCTCCTCCTACTGGCCCTTCACTCCTTTAGACCTATCTTTCTGCCCCCTTCTTTCTTCCCTGTACTCTCTCAGAAGCCTAGCAGAGCTGTCGAAGTGACCTGACCCTAGGCCCCAGGCTGGCAGTATTTACTCTCCCTAAGGTACCCACTCTACCCTTCTTCCTGATTATTTCTCAGGGGCCCATCAATTCCACAAGGGAGACCCTGACAGTCATGGATGATCTTCTGCTGTGGCTGAGAGGTATGGCCTCCAGGGTGTCGCCTCCATCCCTTTGCAGCCAAGAGAGTGTGTGTGCCCATGCCTCTTGGCCACGGTAGAGTCTGCTACTTATCAAATGCAAGAACTAGTGACTGGCGATGAGCACGGGAAAGCCCTAGGTTCTACGGAGAACTTACTGTGTGACATCGAGGTTGGACCCCTCTCTTCCCCTCTCTTGACCCCCATGAAACAGCTGAATGGACCCCAAGGGCAGTCCTGGCTCAAATGCACTATTATTCTAAGTGTGTGTCGTGAGTGCTTTTCTGCTGGCTCTGAGCAGCAATGACAATGAGAGAAGCTGGTCTCGGTCTCTAGTTGTGCAGTAAGAAAGGTGTTTTTAGCCGGGCGTGGTGGTGCACGCCTTTAATCCCAGCACTCGGGAGGCAGAGGCAGGCGGATTTCTGAGTTCGAGGCCAGCCTGGTCTACAAAGTGAGTTCCAGGACAGCCAGGGCTACACAGAGAAACCCTGTCTTGAAAAACAAAAAACAAAACACAAAACAAAACAAAACAAAAAAAGAAAGGTGTTTTTACCTCAGAGACATACCCTCTCATTTGGGAGGCTGCTGAGGATTCTCAGTTATCTGGGGACAGGAGAGGACTTTTGAGAATGCCCCCAAAGAAGACGATGCCTTGACTAACAAGCGTTGATTGTGCATGTCTCTAGACCTCCAGATGGTTCTCTCTCTCTCTCTCTCTCTCTCTCTCTCTCTCTCTCTCTCTCTCTCAATAATTCACTGAGCATTTGTTATATATCAGGTCCTTGACCAGCAGCTGGAAGTTTTTGTTTCGTTCTGCCTTGTTTGCTTGCTAATTTAGACAAGGTTTCACTATGTAGCCCCGGCTATCCTTGAACTTACTCTATAGACCAGGCTGGCCTCAAACTTGCAGAGATCCACCTGCCTCAGCCTCCCAAGTGCAGGAATTGAAGGCATGGCTTAGATGCTAGAGTTATAAAGTTGACAAAACACAACTTGTGCTTGCAGATCTGGGAGCCCCTGGAAGAAGGACTGTTGGGATACCCGAGTATACAATGGCCAAACCCCAGGTCCAAAGAAATAAGGGAATGAAAACAGGAAAATACACATACAGCTGTGCTGATGACCAGTGTGTGTCAGGAGCTTCCAGAGGGCTCCCCCAAGGAAATCCTACTTGGGCTGCATAAGCAATGATTAGCCAGAGAAGGGAAGAAAACAAGACCCAATGAAAATACGTGTAAAGAGCCTGCAGAAAAAGGACGCGGTGATGTAAGGCCCAGAAGAGAGCCAGTGTTAGAAAGAGAGAGAGGGAAAGAGGGAGGGAGGGAGGGAGGGAGGGAGGGAGGGAGGGAAAGAAGGAAGGAGGGAGGGAGGGAGTGAGAGAAGCAGAGGCAGAGGCAGAGGCAGAGGCAGAGGCAGAGGCAGAGGCAGAGGCAGAGGCAGAGGCAGAGGCAGAGGCAGAGGCAGAGGCAGAGGAGGCAGAGGAGGCAGAGGAGGCAGAGGCAGAGGAGGCAGAGGCAGAGGAGGCAGAGGAGGCAGAGGCAGAGGAGGCAGAGGAGGCAGAGGCAGAGAAGGCAGAGGCAGAAGCAGATGCAGACAAACAGACATACCCTACTCTGGGGTGCGGAGGTGAATGCCTCTTCCCAATACCTACTGTGTAGGCACTACTGTAAGTGTTTGGTACATGTAAATGCCCCAGTGCCTCGGGTGTTGCAGAGTTCCGTTATTAGAGAGTGACAGGTTCAGGTAACTTGTGTAAAGCCATAGTAATGTGTCAGAGTCAAACTATCGATCAGGCAGGAACCTAAAGCCTCTGCTGCTTCAGCATTTCCTGCTGGCATGCACCATCACAACCAACCACTCAGAGGTCAGGGTACAGCCAGGTCACCATCTGCGTGGTTAGTGATGTCACTGGGGAGGATTACAGAAGGAACAGGGTGGGGCAAGTCTGCACGTTGGGAGCCAAAGTCAGTGATAAATGACAGGCAGGACCCACAAGTTCAGTAATAACAGCATGAAGGAATGGAGAGGGTCCAAGAAAAGAAACGGGGCTAGAGGCCAAGGTCATCTCCTGGTGTCTACTACGTCAGCCTGGGAGGCCAAAGGACCGGTGGCCCCAGGGACATGAGAGGACGCCAAGATCCAGAAGGACAAGCAGTGTCTGAACTTACAGACAGTGGGTGCAGTCATGCAGGTAGTGAGGCCTGCCCTGGAATCTCACTCTCCATATCTCAAGGTCCCTGCTGATGCAGGGGAGTGACTCAAAACTGATGCTGTCTTTGTCCATCACGGCTGTTAGCTGCCATTGCTAACAGTGGTTGGCTCACCTACTTTTTTTCTCCCTCTGCTCTTCCCAAGCTCTAGAGGAGAGGGAGCAACCACGAGGGGAGAATGAATGGGAAGGGACCTTGGTGACTAGTGATTGACAGGGCACAGACCCCACCAGCCACCTTGATTGGGCTATAGCATGCTTTGACCCCTTAGCAGCCTCCTGAAACAGGCACAGCTCACCCCTGTTCAGATGAGGATACTGAGGCTACTGGAAGGGAGGAGGGCAAGCTAATGGAGTGAAAAGAGACAGATGCGGGGCTTCTATTGTGGGGATTTCCAGGGACCAGCTTGCAGTTTAATAATAAAGATGCAGAGGTATCTACATAGTGTATGCATTTACATATAGAAAGCAGGTAATGGACCATAGCAATGACAATATCAACTATCCTGCCAGCTCTTGGCTCTGTCAGCACAGGAAATAACAATAGAAAACACATGGGGACACCTACATAGCCATTTGATACAATACGTGTGGTGTAGGTCATCCCAGCTGGTTTAGTCTGGCCAGAGAGAGAGAGAGAGAGAGAGAGAGAGAGAGAGTGATGCCAAAGCCATATATATATATATATATATATATATATATATATATATATATATATAGGTTAGGGTGAAATATGGCCTCTTCTAAAGCAAAGACAGGACCAGGGGTGTACTGAAGGCAACAGACCTGAGCCTCAGGGGAGCCAACACCCTGTCTTCCCAACACTGCCTCATTCCTGGAATTCATCCTTGCCTCTCACCAGTGTGTACAGCACATCCCCATTGTTTGGCCAACAGAATATGCAAGTGTGAACGGAAAATGTGAGTAGTTTCACCAGGAGAGAGACACCAAGCAACATACCTTCACTCCTAGCTGTGGAAGAGAGGAGCCCACAGACAAGATCTGCCAGGTAGGCAAGTCGCCCAGCAAAGGCAGAGTCTTTTATTTATTTTTTAAATAAAAAAATTAATCTATGTGTATGAGTGTTTTGCCTGCGTGTAACTAAGTACACCACATGCACACAGTGCCAGAGGCCAGAAGAGAGCTCAGATCTCCAGGAGCTGAAGTTACAGAGGGTTGTGAGCCACCATGTGGGTGCTGGGAACTGAGCCCAGGTCTTCTGCAAGAGTAGGAAGTGCTCTTAAGTGCTGAGTTGTCTTTCCAGCTTAAAAAAAGTCTTTCTTGCTCCTTCTGTCTCCACCTTAACACAGTACCTGGCAGTGGAGCGCTGGACATGATCACCCTCTGGACTGGTCACTGGGAACCACCCCTAAGCATGCTATGGAGGACCTAGAAATGACCTAAGCCAGGATCCTGAGACCAAGTCTAGAAGATGAGCATCAGAATCTCCTGAGAAGCTGCAAGGGAGACGCTCCAGGGTGACCTGAAGCCCTTGCAGGACTTTGTCAAGGAAAGAAAGCTGGGCCAGGTGCTCTCGTGCACTCCCACAAGGCAGAGTAAAGGCCTGGGAATATGACAGAGGGAGGATCGTGGCCTTGGCTCTGTGTGAAGGAGTATGGCTGCCTGGAGCCATGTGAGTACCCTGTGACCCTCGATGGCCACACCGAGGCTGGTGCGCAGAGCCTAAGAGGCTTCCCAGGTGGGAGAGAGGGAGCTGACGGAGGGCTTTCCAGGGATCCAGTTGATTCTGTCTGTCTTGACTCAGCCCATGAGACTCTGCCATTTCCACTGTTGGGGAGGGGGTAGTTTAGCCAGGCCCTCTTTGCCTGGGACCTTCTGGCGTCCTGGAACATGGGACAGAGAATGTTCAAGACTCTTATCAGGCCATCTCGCAGGCCCTTTGTCCAAAGGTCTAACTCTTCTCATAGAAACTGCCCATGATGCCATTTCTAGGACCAAGCTGTATCGCCTCATCTCGAGGTCAAGGTCAGGAAAGTATTGCAGATCAGGGGCAGAGGAGAGGACTTTGTTGACCCACTCTCTGGCCGTGGGGCAGAGTAGATGTGAGAACTGAGCGGGAGAGGCATAAATCTAGCTGAGCCCAGATTTCCCCTCTGTGTTTGGAGCAGTATGGCCAGGACTGGGGGCAGGGCTTTGATGCCAAGGAATCTCTCCAAGGCCTGGTCTTTGCCTGGTTCTAATCCCGTCCTTCCATCCTTCCCCGTGATAGTTTGGATGGGACTGTGGTGGCCTGGAGACACTGGAATGGAGGGAGGGAGGGAGGGACGAGCGAGCGGTATTCAAAGTCTGCTTTTTGGTTTTCAAAGGGACAAAGGATTTTCTCCTGGCTGTCAGCATGTAATGTGACATCTGCCCAGGGAATTAGTGGCGGAGGAGGGACTCATCCCATGTAAGGCTTGGGAGTCAGATGTCTCTGGGCTAGCCCTCTTTCTGCTTGTAAATAGCCAATGGATACACAGAAGAAAGATGGAAAATGTACATGGCGTCCTCCCTGTGCTCCCCTCCCTGTGCTCCCCTCCCTGTGCCCCTCCTCCAACCACCTGCTTTATTTCCTATCCTTGCGAGGACCCAGCTGGCTCTTCAGAAATTTTTTAATCATATAGGGATGCTGAACTCAGCAGAGATGAGCAACAAGGGCCTTGAGAGAGAAAGGCTCAGAATAGAGTTGAATAGCCACCCAGGCTTGCCTTGTGTGGGTGGATATAAGGATCAATTACTCAGAGCCCCAGGCAAGGTGTTGTGATTGGGGAAAAAACCCTGGGACTGGGATGGAGGTGGGGGTGGAGAGAACCAGATGTTCTGGTCTATTCATGGTGGGGACCTTGATGGGACAGGGATCATTGGGACCTTGAGGCAGTGACCAGCAGAAACCAAAGGTAAATCTTACAAGGCCTCAGGGAACTATAAGGGTTGGGGGGAGGGAAGGGTTGGTAGGGGAGCAAAGAAGTGGTGGGAGAGCCTGGTGGAATTTTATGAAACAAAGTGCATTCAGTGCAACGGAGCCTGACACTGCCTCTGACACTTGAGAGACAGAAACACAGACTCTTCCTAACCTCCACTGGGGATGTGTGGTCTTGAAGAAGCTGGGAGGCCAGTTTACAGAGGAGGGAGGATGTGGCAGAAAGTGATTAATGTCTAGAGAGAGGCCAGTGGGTGATGATGCAGGATGTGTGTGTAGGGAGGGTACTGGGGATGTGAGCTGAACTTCTCCAAGCAGGAGCATAGCTAGGGAAAGACGAGACTGCTCTAATTAAAAACAAACAAACAAACAAACAAGAAATGCTGGTCCAGGCGGGCATGGTGGTGCATGCCTTTAATCCCAGCAATTGGGAGGCAGAAGCAGGTAGATTTCTGAGTTTGAGGCCAGCCTGGTCTACAGAGTGAGTTCCAGGACAGCCAGGGCTACACACAGAAACCCTGTCTTGAAAAAAACAAAAAAGAATTACTGGTCCCGAGGACTTGAGACCTAGCCCTGTCCTCTCACTGGCTGTAGCAGTAGAGCTGCCCCTCACCTGGAGAACACTGTGTGGCTGACCCTGATGGCGAAGGTATGGGTGAGCCAATCCAGAGGGTGTGAGAGACACAGAGCTGGCCCCCGCCTTTGTAGGCTGCAGCGCATGGAAGAGTGGGTTCCCACACCTTTGCTGGGCCACACAGAGGAGCTCTCTTTGGAGGTGTGGGTTCAAGGGAACTGGTCTGAGAATGAGTGAGAGCAGGAGAGGGGACACTGCTTCCTGTTGATGGCGGCATTGGGTGGCCTTGCTGGAGAAGTACTGGAGAGTGGTGCAGATAAGAGAAAGCACTGTGTGCTGACCCACACAGCTACCACCCAGGCCCAGATCCAGGCTTCTGAATCGGTCCACCCCCAAATCTGTATCATCTAGGAACAATTGGGATGCATAAAAGGGCTGGTTCGGCTGATTCAAAGCTGCAGTATCTCCGTGACACGGGGCAACAAGATAACCAGGAAGAGTTCCGGTGAAGATCTGATATTGTGTCACAGAAGCCAGAGACCTCAAACTAGACCAATGACTCATTGGAAAGAACATTTGCAACTGAAGGGACAGAGGGGTACACTGAAGGGACAGAGGGGTACACTGTGGGACACACTGTGACACACTACAGCTTCCACGATGATGAGATATTTTCTATGCTTTGTTTTGTTTTGTTTTGTTTATTTTTGTTGGTTTGTGTGTTTTTTTTATTTTAATTTGGGGGATGAGGTTGTAAGGGTAAAGGGCGGTTATGAGGAGATGGGGAGGATGATCAGAACTGGGGTACATGATGTGAAATTCACAAAGAATCAATAAAAAGGTTTTGTTTTGGTTTGTTGTTGTTAAAAAAAAAAAAGCATTTATGAGGGCTGGAGAAATGGCTTAGCAGTTAAGAGCACTGACTGCTCTTCAGAGGTCCTGAGTTCAATTCCCAGCAACCACCTGTAATAGATTCTGATGTGTCTGAAGACAGCTACAGTGTACTCATATACATTAAATAAATAAAAGCTTTAAGAAAGCATTTATGAGCTGGGCGTGGTGGCGCACACCTTTAATCCCAGCACTCGGGAGGCAGAGGCAGGTGGATTTCTGAGTTCGAGGCCAGCCTGGTCTACAAAGTGAGTTCCAGGACAGCCAGGGCTATACAGAGAAACCCTGTCTCGTGTGGTGGCCGCTAGGCAGCGCGGCTCCTCGGTGAAAGACCCGGCGACGCACGCGGTTCCCACCCCGCGCCGCCAAAAAAAAAAAAAAAAAAGAAAGCATTTATGATAAACCCCAGAACTTTCAGGTCCTGTCCGTACTCCCAGCCCTGCTCCCCAGGGATCACTGCTGCCCCGGACACACCCCTCCCTGGCTATTCCAGGGACCACTGCTGCCCCAAGACACACCCCTCCCTGGCTATTCTGCTCCAGTTGGTCAGGGAGCATCTGTACTCCTGAACATTATTGTGTGCACCCGGCTCCTTCTCAGTGTCAATTTTCATGATTTTTAATTGACCTCTCACAGTAAAAGAGGTTTTCTTTCTTTTTGTTTTTTTAAAGATTTATTTATTATTTATATGTAAGTACACTGTAGCTGTCTTCAGAATGACCTGTAGAGGGTGTCAGATGTCATTACAGATGGTTGTAAGCCACCATGTGGTTGCTGGGATTTGAACTCAGGACCTTCGGGGGAACAGTCAGTGCTCTTAACCGCTGAGCCATCTCTCCAGCCAGAGGTTTTCTTTCATTATTCTACCTTCCAGGTTTTGGTGAGACAAACCCTTTTGTGTTTGTTTGTTTTGGTTTTGTTTGTCTGTCTGTTGAGACAGTCTCCCTGTGTATTTCTGGCTATGCTGGAACTCACTATAGCAACCAGAATGGCCTGAAACTCACAGAGATCTGTCTTCTTCTGCTTCCTAGATGTTTGGATTAAAGGTGTATACCGCTGTTCTGATAAAAAATGTGTTTCTTTGTTTGTTTCTGTGTATTACTGTTATCTTTGTGGTATATGATTTTCCTTAAATCCGCCATGAATGCTCCCTTAGGGTTTTCCATGATTCTGTAACTCTGCCCAGATGCTCCAAAGCCCTCTTTATTTGGTCCCACAGGTCTGATCCTGAGAGAGGGGAGCAGATCCAGACGGCTAGGAGGTTCTACAAGCTTCTCTTCTGGAAGTCTTCCTGGTGTGTCTTTCTTTTGTCCTTTCTCTTCCCAAAACTGAGGATTTTGCAACTTTTCTAAGATTTTTATATTTTATTTCCTGGTTCCTTTTTGTTCATCTGCCTAGCATTCCTTAACTGTATGTTTCACCTTATTTTATTTTTTGTAGTTTTGCTGTTATGTGTTAAGCTTCCCAACTTTTTGATCTCTTTCTTTCTATTTTTAGTGCATCTTCTATATTTTTGTAGATGTAAATTTCTCTTATCTCTCCCCAGTAAGATATTAATTATAGAATGATTTTAAATATTATCTTTGAGATAAAAGGTTCAGTGCACACAAATGGAAATATTCTTAATACTACTGAGCTGCTCACTCACCAATAGTTATTATAGTAAATTTCATGTTTTAGCTATACATTAAAAATGTCCAATGGGCAGTGAAGGTGCATGTCTTTAATCCCAGTACTCAGGAGGCAGAGGCAGGTGGATTTCTAAGTTCAAGGCCAGCCTGGTCTACAAAGTGAGTTCCAGGACAGCCAGGGTTATGCAGAGAGTCTCTCTCTCTCTCTCTCTCTCTCTCTCTCTCTCTCTCTCTCTCTCTCCTCTCTCTCTCTCTCTCTCTCTCACACACACACACACACACACTCCCCTCTACACTTTCTGTAACATCTGTTTTCTCTAGTCTTGGGCTTTCTTGGGTCTCCCATGCTACCTTACTGCTCTACTCAGGGTTAAGAGCTAGGTAGAAAGGTCTGGAAACTGCACTAGCAATACTCTCGGGGTTGGGGGGGCTGATGCCCACTGTAGGCTGTACAGCATTCTCTGGAGCACTCTCTAATTTTGGAAGATCTTTACTCCGGGTTTTGTCATCTCCTGTCCTGGAATATAAACCTTGCTGCCTGCTTGGCTTCCTGGAACAAAGAAAGAAAAGGCCTCACCTGAGAATCCACACAGTCCCTCTCCACAGCCATTCATCTCGGCCTGGACAGGGCTATTCCCCTCTCCTCAGGAGAGGAAACTTCACCTCTTCCTTCACCTAGCTAGCAGGACAGACTGGTGTGTTGGCTGGGGGTAAGCAGAGTACTACACTCAGGAAGCCTAACAGCTTCACATGGAATTTTCAGCCAGTCCTCCTGTTTGGGGACCAAGCTTCATCCATTGACCAAGCCCGGCTCCGTCAGTCAACAGGTTCTCCAGTGCAGGAACGAGGATTGAAAAGAAAGAGACAATTATACAGTTCTGCAGTGTGACCCCAGTCAAATCTGAGATTGAAGGCAAATTTAATTTTCCCAATCCGCTTCTTATACCATTTTAATTACATGCAAGTATTAAGGGCAAGTAGTACAATGAGGAATCAAGCAAGACAATAGTTAAGGAACAAGCAAGAGAGTAAACACAAAGTCCCATGATCACCCGTGATAGCTATTTCTAAGGATGATCAAGATATCTGAGCCTACTTCTTTGTTCTACACTAAAATCAGATTCTTACTTCCTTGTCCTTGAACTTACTTCTTTGTCTTGCTCTAAGGTCAGATTCCTGCCAAGCTTACTTCCTTGTCATGGCCAATGTCAGATTCCTGCCAACCAGCACCCCAAAAGGCTCTCCATATCTCTCCCCTTTTAAATTATAAACAAGGTTGAGTCTGTCTTAGGTTGTTCTGACAAGAATGAGGCCCCAAATATTGAAAAAGATATTGCCTTTGAATCTTTTCTGGAGCAACTACTCCCCCCAAAATTTAAAGCTTGTTGTATAAGAGCAAAGGTTTGCAGTAAAACTCCTTCAGGGGGATCAGCTAATAAAATATGATGAATATACACTGAAAGATTCAAAGTCCTAACTTCTTGCATTGAAGCAGAGACAAAAAAATTTTTTTTACACAATGTAAGGCTATTAGCCATTCCTTGAGGCAAAACTCTCCAATGATACTGCTTCATGGGTTCTTTAAAATTACAAGCAAACACACTAAATGCAAACCCTTTACAATCATCAAGATGCAAAGGAATAAAGAACAATCTTCCAAATCCATAATAATTATATAAGGAGTAGGCAGCCCAGATTGTAATGCCTCTACAAGTTCCATAGCTTCATTAACCTTTCACAAACTCTGCAACAATCTCCACCTGCCAGATTTTTTTTCTTAATTACAAATATGTGCGAGTCAGAATCCTGAGCCTGTGCTTGAACTGCAAACTGCAGCCAATGAAACACTGGCAGTTTAACCATAATTTTTAAGTTTCTCTTGTAACATCAGAGCACAACCACAATTTTGGAAAGCAAAACCAAATTTTAACAGTGTAAACAATCCATTCTCTTTAGAATCAATACTAAAAGCATTACTTACACGTTACAAAGTTTTTAAGTGTCTCTCTACTTTTGAACTGCAGTTAGCAACCCTCGGTCATTCTGAGATGGCAACCCAGAGCAAGCTAGAACTTTGGAAAGCAAAACTCAACCTCCAACAAACCAGTCTCCAAAAACACCAGGTGAATCACCTCCATGCTACAAAGTTTGGCAGCTCGTTCCTGCACACGAATGCAAGATGGTGCAGCCTCCAATGTTTCAAAGAGACACCACCCTAAATCCAATCTTTTATAAGTCTGGTTTCTAGGATAAGAATTATATAGAATATTACCCAATTTAGAAGTATCTTCAAAGACCTGTTTCCATGGGTTGGTTCATGCCACAAGTTGTAGTTCTGAATTACTCCAACCCAGAGTTACCAGTTTTAAGCCAACTTTCTGTAATCAATGTTACAAATTTTTAATCATACCCAATAACTTATAAGCCAATAATCTATAAGCAAGATGTGCAGAACATATTTATCCTTTTAAAAGCAGTCAGAAACAAAAAGGAAATGGCTGCATACATTTACTTATTTAAAGCAGACAAAATTCTTAATTTTTCTAGCTGTAATTTCAAGAGAGGAGCACCTTGTCACCTGCTGGACTCAGTAATCACAGAGATTATTCTAGAGAAACCGCCATCAGTTCCCTTGTCATAGAACGTGAGAAGCTGCTGGCCCCTTTAAGAGCAGCTTTTGCAGACAAACAGCTCCTGGAAAGGCTTTTCCAGCTGCACTAGACTCCTAACTACAGGTGCAGGGCTCCAAAGGCCAATTGAGAATGGTTTTTATTTTTTGTTTTATTTTTTGTTTTGTTTTGTTTTTCGAGACAGGGTTTCTCTGTGTAGCCCTGGCTGTCCTGAAACTCACTCTGTAGACCAGAACTCAGAAATTCATCTGCCTCTGCCTCCCAAGTGCTGGGATTAAAGGCATGCGCCACCACGCCCGGCAAGAATGTTTTTTATTTATTTTTTCTCTTCTTCTTCTTTTGAAATGAGTTAAAACTAAATCAAGGGCTGAACAACCAGCAGATAAAGTTTTAACCAATTTTTTTCTTTTGAACATGAAACATAGAACAACAAACAATCAATCAAATTACAAAACAAAAACAGGGACTTAACATAAAACAGTCAGTTTTGACAGACATGGACAGAATTGGCATGCCAAGGACAGACAACAGACAGAGAGAGGAGAGAATTGGATGTCCCAAAGGGACTCAGATATCCTACCTAAGAGACCCAGAACCAAGCATTCCTCCAGTGGGAGCCAGAGAGAAGGCAGGACATCTCCTGATCTCCTCCTGTCTCTAGGAGAGCTCTGAAACAGCTAATGTTCATTTTCCTTCTCTTTCACCAAAGCATCCCCAGATAGTTGGAGAGGACTGATTTTCTCAAGCCCATTCTCTCATGTCTCAGGTGTAAACTATCTCTAGTCAGGGTCCAAAGACTAAAAGCACCTATGAGAATTACCTTCACTTCTCTAGATTTTCACATAGCTCTAAACACATACACAAAACACATTTTACCTTTACCTTGTCCTTCTACAAGGCTTATTAATCGCTGGACCAAATCTTCTTTACTTTCCTTTGCACATGTTTCCAATTCCCGTGGTGTCCAACACTGTACCCTGCTTACTGGAGCTCCAACGTTGGGGTGTCACCTGACCAAGCCCGCTCAGTCAACAGGTTCTCCAGCACAGGAACGAGGATTGAAAAGAAAGAGACAATTAGACAATGCTGCAGTGTGACCCCAGTCAAATCTGAGACTGAAGGCAAATTTAATTTTCCCAATCTGCTTTTATTTAAAGATTTATTTATTTACTGTATATGAGTACACTGTAGCTGTCTTCAGACACACCAGAAGAGGGCATCAGATCCCATTACAGATGGCTGTGAGCCACCATGTGGTTGCTGGGAACTGAACTCAGGACCTCTGGAAGAGTAGTCAGTGCTCTTAACCTCTGAGCCATCTCTCCAGCCCCCCAATCCGCTTCTTATACCATTTTAATTACATGCAAGTATTAAGGGCAAGTAGTACAATGAGGAATCAAGCAAGACAATAAACACAAAGTCCCATGATCGCTAGTGATCGCTGTTTCTAAGGATGATCAAGATATCTGAGCCTACTTCTTTGTTCTACCCTAAAAACAGATTCTTACTTCCTTGTCCTTGGCCAATGTCAGATTCCTGCCAAGCAGCACCCCCAAAAAGCTTTCATCACTCCCCTTTTTAATTATAAACAAGGCTGATCCTGTCTTAGGCTGTTCTGACAGGAATGCCTTCTTTACCCGTCTTCAAGACATGCACAGCTTGTCTGTGTTATATGAACAAACATGGCCTTTTAGTGTTTGTTATAAACAAACATGGCTTTTCGGCACATGCCTCTGTCTTAGATTGGCCAGGCTCTGTGCAGAATCTTACCTGTCCTTGGTTTGCCAGCCTGTTAAATTAATAACTCTGTTTGTGGGGGGTTCATTCTTAGTTTTAAGCCATGTACTTTGGTCACTAACACGTTGATGTTGTTAAAGGCAAGCTTTAATACGATGGGCAGGAATAAAAGTATTCCCAGGACAAGGAGGGCTAGCATGATCAAGCCATATACCATTCTTGAAGCTTGACCAAGATGGAAATACGGACTTCAGGCCATGAGTAATCCTATCAGCAAACATTAGCAGCATCGAAGCTTAGTGGAGCAGCATTCTTTAAATTCATAATCTCTGTGTGCAAGGCTAAAACATCCAGAGAGGTGTTGGAATTATGCCAAATACCCTGCACGTGTCTTTGAACCCTTTCCCAATTATAGTGACTATCATTGTAAACCTCAGAAGTAACACAGATCCATTGGTATTTGGTATGGCACTCGAGATGGCTCCTTACCTTCAGACTCTGAACCTGCTCTCCAATAATTTGAATAGTATTATAAAGAGCATCAACCGGTTGTTCCAAACGCCTAACTAAATCTTCTTGAATACTCAGAACATTAGTAACTTTTTTTTTTTTTTTTTGCTAAATGGTTAACAAAAGTAGCTGTCTTAACTTCTTGTGTCAAAGCAATTGCAGAGGGAGTGGTGCTAGCTATCAATATGATTAAAGCTGCTATACCAACAATAATCAAGCCCACTATCCTCTTGTTTCTGCTTAAAGCTGACTCACTTCTTCCAGTACTTGCAAGCTTTTTTTCCAGAATACCAAGGTCCTGTAATATTCACAGCCAATAAAACAAAAGCTGGTTGATAGACCACCATAATAGACATGCCAGGTTTCAACACACTAACACAATTAGAAAGTGTGCAATCAATACAACTTCCATTAAATACTGTAGAAGAAGCTAAAGTAATTTTGACATGACCAACTAATAAAAGATTGGGAGCCTTAACACATGCACTAACATTTGTTTGAAATCCAGATCCTGTACCAATTTTATCTATTACTAACATAGCATCATAGAGAAATGCAGCTAACTTTCAAATATGACTCTAAAAATGTCTAGAACCAGCCTTCTGATATTGGATTGATTTCTAGACCAGTCCATGATTGAGTCAGAATAACTGGTCACATTAA
Source organism: Mus minutoides (assembly GCA_902729485.2). Lineage (NCBI taxonomy): Eukaryota > Metazoa > Chordata > Mammalia > Rodentia > Muridae > Mus > Mus minutoides. Next base: position 100,284 of record LR751773.1, read on the forward strand.
AAGAAAGAGAAGAGTCATCATAATTTCTCTTTTTGATCAAGTATTTGAAGACAGTTTCCATAGTCTCCATGTTCTCTCTCCCATAAGGTCTAAAAACTTGTCCAATCTGGGATATAGGCAAGCAAAGGTGGGTCAGGAACATAAGTCCAAAACAGCTTTCCTGTCACCATTGTCAGGGCACTCAGCAAGCTCGCAGGTCAGCATCATTCTTTGTCCCAGCATCAGCATGTCTCACCAATCACTCTGGGAACTAGCATGCTCCTGCAGCATTCTGTGGAAAAAAAACACAAACATGCCCTCTTCCCCATATTAAATATCTGATCAGGACCATACCATGTGCCAGTATGTAGATCCTTCCGTTTCACCTAGGCATAAGTAAGCCTGGTTGTAGGGTGACATAGACACTCAGAGAATTCCTTGGCATCCAAATTTTTAAAATTTGAAAATAAAAAGAGGGGCTGGAGAGATGGTTCAGCGGTTAAGAGCACTGACTTCTCTTCCAGAGGTCCTGAGTTCAAATCCCAGCAACCACATGGTGGCTCACAACCATCTCAAAATGAGATCTAATTCCCTCTTCTGGGGTGTCTGAAGACAGCTACAGTGTACTTACATATAATGAATGAAGAAATCTTTGCTCCAGAGCGAGCAGGGCTGGAGAGAGAAGAAAAATTGTCTGAAGAAAGCTATAGTGGTATTTACATATAACAAATAAATAAATCTTTTTTTAAAAAAAGAAAATAAAAAGAATATGATTTAAATAAATTTGTGGTGTAGAGGGATATAACTCCCCCTTTTTATTTTATGAAGATAGTTCCACAATACCTGTTTCTTAATACTTTGTGTTTGAGGATTATAAGGAATCCCAGTAATATGGGTAATGTTAAATTGTTGAAAAACTGTCTCAAATGCTGTAATAGTCATTTCCATTATCTGTTTTATTCTGATTGGGAACACCAAACAGAGAAACAATGTAGGCAATGACTAATTTTTAGTTGATTCTCCTGTTAAAGCAATTGCAACTAAAAAGCCTGAAAAGGTGTCAAGTCACATGTCCATATTTTAATTTTTCAAAATAAAAAAACATGTGTAACATCTATTTGCCATAATTGATTAGGTATAAGCTCAAGGATTAACACCATCATGCAATACAGGTAGAAACTGAGGATATTGAGGACAAGTCTTTACAATTTGACTTGCACATTCTCTAGAAATACTAGATTGGGCTGGTGAGATGGCTCAGCGGGTTAGAGCACCCGGCTGCTCTTCCGAAGGTGATGAGTTCAAATCCCAGCAACCACATGGTGGCTTACAACCACCCGTAACAAGATCTGACGCCCTACTCTGCTGTGTCTGAAGTCAGGTACAGCGTACTTATGAAGAATAATAAGAAATGAATCCTTGGACCGGAGAGACCAACCGGAGCGAACAAGGCTGTCCGGAGGAAGCGGAGCTGAACGGAGATGGCTGGAACGAGCGGGGCCAACCGGAGCAAGCTAGATTGCTGTCTTAAGCTATTACTATTTTGATGATGCAAAGAATGAGATTGTTTGGCTAATTGTTCCCGTGTAAGACCTATAACCTTCCTGGTATACAAATCTGCTGTGACATTGCTAGCTTACTTCTTTGTTCTACCCTAAAACCAGATTCTTATTTCCTTGTCCTTGGCCAATGTCAGATTCCTGCCTGAAGCCCATTTCCTTGTCCTTGGCCAATGGGAGATTCCTGCCAAGCAGCACCCCAAAAGGCTCCCCACAATCCATACCTAGCACTTCCCATCCAGAGACGTGGTTCTGCAGGTGAGTCAGGAGCTCAAGTTGGTTTTGTGGTTGCAGCTTCCTTTGCTCTGCCGCTCCTTACACTACCCCATGTAGGTCCATTCCATCCTCAACATCTTGGCATTATTTCTCTTCTTTTTAAGATTTGTTGTAATCACCTTTGTTTTTCATGTGGGGGTGGGGATTGGGTGTGAGTATGATGCGGCCAACCTGTGGAAGTCAGAGGTCAGCACTTGGGAGTTAGTTCTCTCCTTTCTACCATGTAGGTAGGTCTCAGGGATCAAACTTGGGTTGTTAAATTTGGCAGCAAATCCCTTTGCCCACGGAGCCATCGAGTTGGCTCTGTTTGTTAAATCACATTACTTATTTATAGCCCTTATTGAACCTTCTTTCTGTCCTTGGGAGCCATGGTGATTAATCTTCATTGTCAACTTGACCAGATTTTTGAATCACCATGGAAACACGCTTCTATGTGTCTATGAGGACATTTCCAGAGAGTCTTCACTGAGAAGCTAAGGCTATGAATGTGATTGGCACAGCTCCATGGATCCCAGACTGAACAAAAGGAGGAAGTGAGCTGCTGGGACCAGCTGCTGCATGTTCTTGCCCCCATGCCTTCCTTCCAAGCCTCCGAGGACTGTCTCATCTCAAACCATGAGCCAAAATACACCCTTCTTGCTTCAGGTGTGTCTTGTCATCTCTTAACACTGTACAAGCAAAGTGGCTAATGCTTTCTCCTTTGCTGACTTTTGTGAGGACTAAGTAGCCAGCAGGCAGAAGTGGCTCAAAGGTCCTGCTTTTTACCTGTTTTGAGGCAACGTTTTTTATTTTTATTATTATTATTAAATTTAATTTTTTATTGAATATTTTGTTTATTTATTTTTCAAATGCTATCCTCTTTCCCAGTTTCCCCTCCATAAACCCCCTATCCCATCCCCATGCCCCTGCTTCTCTGAGGATGCTCCTCCACCCACCTGCCTACTCCTGCCTCCATAACATGCTAAGGGGATAGTTACAGACTGCACTGGACTCGTATCAAAGAAACCACAAAAAAGCACAACCTAAGAAGATGGCTGTGTGGCTGCTTGTCATGTCCTAGTCTCCTCCCGCAAAAGAAGCCAGCTCCACCCTACATATCCAACTTTGACCTAAGCAAGGAATCATGTTGGGCTCAGGAACAATGGAAACAGAAGGGAAGGGTACACTAGCTCTTTGGGCTTGATGTCTTAGCCGTCTTGTGATCACATCTGGGCTCGGGCAAGCTGCTGACAGAGAGGAGGCAGACAGGGCAAAGGCAGGTCCGTGTTGTCACTGGCTCCTTGATCTGCATTCTAAGACAAATCCTTATGCAGAGAGGAGTGGCCTGGGGGATGGGGGTGCTGCTTCAAAGGGTGGAGGCTGGAGAAGGGGGGACTGCAGGGAGATGACCTTGGCTACTGGTAGAAAGTTGGCATGCGGGACTGTGTCTTCCTCTTGCCTCTTTGCCTTTCCAAGAACATCTTGTAGGCACATTTTACCTACTTCTCTGAGCCCATTTCCTATTTATGCAATGGAGCTTACACTGCCCATCTCCTATGCATGCCATTGTGAGGACGAAGTATGTAACCCTGTGATGGATGAACTATAGGTACTCAACATTGCTCATGAACATATTAAGAGGATACTAGAGGCCAAAATCTCTGTGTTCCCATCCTACCTCTAACTACTGTATTTCTTTCCTCGAGGATGAGAGAGGGCTGGAGCCTAGGGCAAACTCATCCCCTTAGCTATGAATGTCCTTGTCCTCTAGGTCCCTTACCCCCAGGCACTTTAGGTTTGAGAACCCCTGTGCATCTCTACCTTCAAGTCTTTGGGCTCCAGAGAGGATTCTGGGAACCCTTGGGGATGCATAATATATTCTCTCAGCTTTCTCTTGTTCGTGCCTTCCCTTAATCTAAAGAGCAGGTTAAAGCAAGATTGGAGCCACACTGTGGAGGTTTGATAGGAAAGGCCCTGTAGATTCATGTGTTTGAATGCTTGGCCATAGGGAGTGGCACTATTAGGAGGTGTGGTCTTATTGGAAGGGGTGTGGCCTTCTTGGAGGAAGTGTGTCACTATGGAGGTGGGCTTTGAGGTCTCCTATGCTCAAGCTCTGCCCAGTGTAAGACAGTCTTCTCCTAGCTGCCTTTGGATCAAGACATAGACCTCTCTGCTCCTCCAGCACCAGGTCTGTCTACACTTTGCCTTGCTTCCCACCATGAGGATAATGGACTGAACCTCTGAAACGGTAAGCCAGCCCCAAGGGTTTCCTTTTATAAGAGGACATGGTATCTCTTCACAGCAATAAAACCCTAACTAGGGCATATATGAAGCCAAAGAGCTTTTGTGTCCTATAGAGAGCCCATTCTTTCCAGAGACATGGGGCCAAGAACTGGGGAAGCCAGAGTCTTGCAGGCAACAGTTTGATATCAAGAGGCATGGGATGTAGGATCAGCTCCCCCTTTCAACTGTTTGTTGCAGTGGGCCTCTGGGTCAGTTATGACAGAGAACTAGGGATGCAGTTGGTTGTGCTGAGAGCTGGTGAGGCCTCAGATGTGGTCAGGGGCCCACACCACATCTCATGTCACACAGATGCATGCACATGTACCTGCCTACAGTTTCTCTCACCTACTCCAGTTTCATACAGAGGAGCCCTGTTTCACACAGCAGAGAACCCACCCCACTGCCATTCCCCTAAATGGCAGTCCCCCTCTCTGCCTCAACAACCCCAGGAGTGTCATAAAAGTTGGGCTGAGGGCAGAGTTCAGAGACCCATAGTCTGTCCTTACCTACAGGCTTCACCAGAAAAAGGATTGACTCTCGGGTCTGTGAGAAGTTAACACCCACGGGAAGAGGTATTGAGTCTATTCCTTTCAGCAATGCACCCATGCTACTGGGGTGCCCTTTCCAGTATCAACAGGGTCACACTACTGCCAATACATGCTTCAACACCAGCTCACAGCTGATCCTGGAGGGCAGCTTCAAGGATACAGATGGGGATGGGGCAGATTATCTCATTCCCCTGACAGCCGATTGTGTTGGCATAGCAACAAAGCTCTGCCTCTATCCTGCTCTGCTTCTATCCAGTTGTAGCTCTGTTTTCTGGGATGGGCAGAAGACTATGATTATTCACAACAGGGAGATGAGGAGAGCCTGTCATCCCTGGGGAGGTGAACTAGGGAACTCTAAGGCTGTCAGCTCAGGCTGAGGCATCTTGTGGGCAGGAGGGTGGATTTCCTAATAACAAGCTCTACTTTTTTTTTCCTACCCAAATTTCTTCTCCCTAGCTATCGGGCCCCCACAACTTGACTCAGATTGGAAGCCTATCATCTTTAAAGAGGCTTGAAGGCACAGCTGTGATGGGGTTGGGGAGCCATTAGGCCATTGGGTTGAACTCCTTGAGTCATTTATCTTTCATGACCTTGGCATTCCACTATAAAGATGTGAAGAAGACATGGTTTAGAATGATTACAAAGAGAGTACACATTTTCCTTGGGAGAGATGGGTATTGTAGATGTTCCTTGCACCTCCATGCCTCGAAGCCAGGCAGTCCCACGGAAACCTGATGGTGGACTCAGGTTAATCCTCTGTGAACAGGGCAGTGATTGGCACCATCTTCCAGATCACTATGTCCCACTGACTGATGTGTGGAAATTGAAGGGAAGGAACATAATGAGTCTGTGTCCTACTCCAGGACCATTCAAGGTTTGCAACAAAGCTTCCACCAGGAAAGAAGGGATGTCTCAGAAGTAGGAGGCCCACTTCAGAACTTGATCTTGGGGTTGGGAATGGTGGAGCATGCCTTTAATCCCAGAATTTGAGAGTCAGGGCCAGGCAGACCTCTGTGAGTTCAAATCCAGCCTGGTCTAGTACCAGGCCAGCCAGAGTTACATAGTGAAACCCTGTTTCAAATCAAACAAACAAATAAACACCCCACCACCACCATTCTAATAAACATGTATTTTTAAAAAGAAAGAGACAGTCTTGCTGAAACATCCAAGTGGCATCCAATTTGGGCACCTCTTTAAGTTTTAAAGTTTTCAGCAATTCATTTTTAAAAAGAAGTTTAAAGATTTTATTTTTAATTAATATATTTGTATCTGTCTGTCTGTCTGTCTGTCTGTCTGCCTGTCTGCCTGTCTGTCTGTCTGTTTGAGGGTGTGGGCATATGAGTGCAGGTGCCCAAGAATCCAGAAGGGGGCATTGGATCCCCTGGAGCTGCAGTTACAGCTGGCTAGGTCCCTCTGTAACTGCTGCAAGTCCCCTCAGTGGCTGAGTCGTTTCTCCAGCCCCTTAATTTTCAACAGAACCGGACATTCCTTAACTAGTAGTTTAAAAAAGCACCGACTTTGGCACTAAAGACATCTTGAAATGAGAAAAGAGGCAACTGAGGGAGAAGATGACCTGCCTCATCTACAGTGCTCACAGAAGTCAGGGGAGGAATCACACACTGTAAGACGACAGAATTGCTTTTATTGCACAATCTAGAAGCCTTGGCCTCTACAATCCACCTGCAGCCCAGCACTCAGCCCCGTGCTGCCCGCGCCGCCCGCGCCGCCCGCCCCGCCTGCCTCCTGCCGTAGCGCAGGCCAAAGGAGTTCCAGTTGTAGGTCGACAGGTCCTTCTCCCGCTGCACCAGCACCGCTCCGCGGGGCGCAGGGATCAGGCGACTGCGGGAGGCACACAGAGGCCGCTGGCGCCCCGCGGGGCTCTCGACCGGAGGGCATGGCGACGTCCTACGAACGCGCAGACCTGCAGACCCAGGCTTGCTCTCTGCATACCGCGATTCCTTTCCCCAAGTATTAACGAGTTCCTGGGGTCCCGACCGCTGACCTAGGACAGAGGGCACAGACAGGTAAGGCTGGGATGGCAAGGTTTGCTTTGGACACCGGCTCAGACTTCCCGCCCCATCCGATGCTGGGTCCTCAAACGCAGAAGTTCAACTCTGACCTCAATGTGGGGCCAGGTTTAGTTTGGGTGGCTGGGCTGTTTGCTCCTCCCTCTGGTAGCTTTGCTTTCAAGTGCGTGCCAGAATTCTACTAAATAAGTTTATAAAACTACTTCCTTCGAGGAAGCAAACAGTTTGGAAAAGAACAAAAGGAGAGACCGCTCTGGCCCTCGTCTGGGCAGTCTGCCTGGTCCCTCAGTTGACTGTGTCTGGAGTCTGAGCCAGCGGTCCAGTAGCCCCTTGGCATGAGGGACAGAGGGGATTTACTTTTCCATCTCTAAGAATGCTTGAAACAGTACCCTTGCACATTGTATGGCCCCAATACGTGCTCATTAAGTAACAGCTAATGGAAATCTTAGAGTAACAGAAAATTTAAAAACAAACAAAAAAATGAACCCAAGGTCATTGTGTCCCCACGCACCTGTGACCTGACTCCAGTCCCTGAAGTCAACTGCAAACGCTAATACACAGCGTTAAGACTCAGTGATGACCAGACATTATCTACATTGCCTTAACAGGCACACTTCCCCCAGGCCAGGTGCAAGGCCTTCCCTTGTTGGAGCTTAGGAAGCCTCACTCAGATAACACTTCACAGACAACAAGGCTCATTAAATTCTGCCTCTCTTTCTTTCTTTCCCTCTTTTTTTTTCTTCTTCTTCAGTAAAACAGGGCAAATAGCTCTGAGTACACAATAAAGCTAGTCAATTATGGCAAGAGATTAGTAAAGAAGAAGCCTGGTGAGAGGGTGTGAGTGGGTGCTGGGGTGGAGGATGGCTTTGAGCTTGGCTCCTTCATACCCTGGCACACTTTGGAGGTGACATGTGGCCATGGTCCAAGATTAATAACAATGATGGTCTAGGAGGCCTCTCCTACCTTCTCTGGGTAACTGGTGTGAGAGAGAAGATCTCAGTTCCACACGTGGACCTCAGAATAACCTGTGTGGCCAGAAAGGGCCAGTAGCCACTGTTTCTGGACAGAGATGGGGTTATTCCTAGGCCTGGGATGATGACACGATTGGAGAGTGTCTGGGGCCCTGTTCTCATTGCTTTGTTTGTGTGCAATAATGTAAAGTTTGCAGGATGTGTCCTGCATTCCATGACTAAGATCTGAGGTCCAGAAAGGCTAAGCAAGATCTAATATGTAACAGAAATCCAACAGCCAAGAAGAATTCAAACCCACACCCTGACTCAGAAGCCGTAATGCTCTTGGGCATACCGTGGCACCTGCTAGGATTTGTCAGTACTTGGCTGAGTACCTTTGGGGAGCACGTTGCCTCTTTGGGCTTTAGTTTCCCCAGCTCATCAATTCCCCAAGGGAACCTGCAAGGTTGATAGACATTATGGTCTGTCTGGGTGCTAAGGGTTTTGTTGTGGTGGTGGTGGTGGTTATTGTATTGGTTTATTTTTTGTTTGTTTGTTTGTTTTTAATGTTTTTTTTCGAGACAGGGTTTCTCTGTATAGCCTTGGCTATCCTGGAACTCACTCTGTAGACCAGGCTGGCCTCGAACTCAGAAATCCGTCTGCCTCTGCCTCCCAAGTGCTGGGATTAAAGGCGTGCGCCACCACGCCCAGCCCCTGTTTGTTTGTTTTTTCTGAGACAATTTCTCTGTGTAACAGAGTCCTGAACCAGGCTGACCTTGAACTCACAGAGATCTACCTGCCTCTACCTTCCGAGTGCTGGGAACGGATTAGAGGCTTATATCACCATGCCCGGCTGTGTTGAGGATTTTAGGTTTTGTATTTAAGCTCCCTTTAGGGGTCTGAGGTCACAGATAAAAGTAACTTATACATTAACCTCCTTCCCAGCATATAGAGAAGTACTTGGGGGTAAAACAGAGAACACAGCAGGAGAAAAATCACAAAGGGGTTGGGGTCCACAAGCCCCCCTCCCCAACTCTAGCTGAGCCTCCGGTGCTCTCAAGTTCAGAAATTGAACTCATGTCAGTAGCCTGGCCATAGTCTGAAAAATACAGCAATGATACTCTTGGCCCCCTTTCCTGGACAGTGCATACCTGTGGGTCCAGGCTTCACCAAAGGTGCCACTTTTGCCAGCGGCTCCCCAGAGGCGGTGACACAGAGGAGAAGAAGCAGCAGCCAAGAAGCCAATGAGATCATTCTGGGAGGAAGAGGCAGGTCCACAGTCTCCTTCCAGAGGCTGAGGACAGCGAGAGGCAATGAAGACCAGGTCAGAGTTTGTACTTCACCAGAGCCTAGGTCAAAGAGAGAGCCTGGAGGAGAGGAGAAAGCCCAGTGATCAGAGATGGCCAGAAGGATGAACAAGGCCACAGGGAACAGGGCTGAGGGTTGGTGGGAGGGAGGGAAAATGGGAAGGGTGTGATTTGGTGGGTAGGGGTGATAAATTTAGGTTGGAATGATGGTGGGGTTCTGGGTGGTAGGTTTGCAGGGGAGGGATGCTGAAGGAGAATAAAGTGCCATGCGTGGGAGTGGCTGGGGAAGGGGAGGTAGGAATGTGCATGCTCTGAGGTTCAGCTATTCTCTTGAGAGCCTGGAACCAAGCCTTTGTGCTGGGTCCTATGCTCTGCTCTCCCTCTTGGTACCCCACCTTCCTCAATCTGGCCCTGCCCCCCACCCTTGTGCTATAATAGAAACCCAATTTCTTATCTCTTCCAGGAAAAAAAAAAAGGAAGAAAGAGGCAATCATCTTGCACATTCTCAAAGCCCTCCACGGCCTTGGAGACCGTCATCAAATTGTCTTATTGCCTATAATTCAAGACAGGAAAAGCCTTTCTCTCACCCAGTCCATCAGTTGCTTTTATTTTCGTGGGCTTTGGGAGGTTGTGAACTAAATTGGCCTCATCAGTTTGACTGCTGAGATAGGAGCACTGTGACCTGACCCTCATCTAGTCACACGGCCATAGTCACGTGGCCTTTCTCCTCTCCTGCTCCGCACTCCGCCCCACGTCTCCAGCTCCCAAGTCCAATTTCCCTTTGAAAGAGTCAAGCATTTTGAAACTGCCCAACAAATGGCATTAAGTGCCCTGGTGGCTGGCAGCACAACAGGTGGGACCTAGGGCTTCCGTCCAAGGACAGGAGTGGGGAGTATCCTTGTGACCCATGGTAGGTGTGGTTTCTCAGCACCTTGCATCCTGCTACTGTGTTCCCTGCCACCTGACTCTAGACTCACTCTAGACTCACACACGAATCCTGATTTTAAATGCTCCAGCTCAGCCCTCATCCCATGAGATATAAGCAGGCCACACCCATCTCCGGGCAGCATTGGTTTTCCTGGCCACCAGCTGCCTATTCATGTGGCTACTAAGACTAGCAGACTAGGATTCTGTGACACTCCAAAAGCCAGACACTTTCTGTAGAAGCCCTAACACTTGAATAGAAAATACAGCAGAAACCGCCGGGCGTGGTGGCGCACGCCTTTAATCCCACCACTTGGGAGGCAGAGGCAGGCGGATTTCTGAGTTCGAGGCCAGCCTGGTCTACAAAGTGAGTTCCAGGACAGCCAGGGCTATACAGAGAAACCCTGTCTCGCAAAACCAAAAAAAAGGAAAAAAAGAAAAAAGAAAAAGAAAATACAGTAGACCAAAGCCAGTAGACAGTCTTGGTTACAAGAACCAGGGTTTGGAAGTCATTGCTGGAAATATCTACATGCCATTACGGTGTAGGTGCTGGGGTGCTGAGGCTGCAGAGACCCCCTGATCTCAAGTCTAGTGTAACAAGTTGACCCATAGGCAGCTCATATAAGTGGATCATTCCAAAGTAACACCAGACACATGTTAAAATGCAGCTGATGGCAGCTGCGGAGCCCAACCTGAAGTATTCAGGCTGGTGATGACACCTGAGCCTGTGTGCCAGAGAAAGAGGGCTCTCGGAGACCACCCACCTCAGGGGATCTGCCTGGACTGATGCCAGGGGGCTGGGTATGGAGGCTGCTGCATACAAAGCTAGAGCTTCATGTGGAGAGAAAGCCATCCCAGTTTATATCCCAAGGGGGTCTGAGGAGGGCGGGAATGTGTCAGCATGCTCTGTAAATGGCGCCTCTTGGTTTCTCTAAACAGAGAAGGTGGTGAGTGAGGAAGGGGAGGGGATGCTGACATCTGCCTCTCTCCCCTCTAGACTCTGCCCTATCATGGACAGCATTTCTCAAGTTTACCACGGGAGAACTCTGCCTGTTCCCAACACACCATTACCCCACATACACACACAAACCACAGGCAAACACACTACATATAATGATACAACATGGGCTGGTGAGATGGCTCAGCAGATAAATGTGTTTGCCACTACCCTTGACAATCTGAATTTAATCCCTTGGAATCTACATGGTAGAAGGAGAAAAACCAACTCCTAAAAGTTGTCCTCTATGTCCCACAGGAGCTCTGTGCTCACACACATGCACAGAAAAATAAATTATAAATAAATAAACATCATAATATACAAAACACAAATATCTCACATACATACCACACATATCCCACAAGCAACACACATGCCACTCGTACAGACACCCTAGACCCCAATAACTCTGTTGCTTATTCCAGAGAGCACTGATACATGAGAATTGAACTGTTTGAAAATAAAAAAAGAACACCTTCCTTTCCCCACTCCCACCACCTCCCAGTATGTGAGAAATCAGAAGAGGCTTATGTGGTCTGTCATGGACTGATCTTTGTGGTTTCTTTCACCCTAGAGGCTTTTAGATCTAGTAAACAACAGAGACATTCTAGGCATGGTCAGAAGGTCTTTGAAATAAGGTGGGTCCTTCCAGGGGTATCCTTCTATCCCCCTAGCAAGTTGTTCGCAGCATATATATGTAGTTAGTTTTGTATTGGGGGAGAGGCTCAGACAAGCCCTTGTGAGCCATGAACCACAAGGACTCCCCCAGCTCCCTTCAGGTGTACCCACAGAGTCACTTCACTACATTCCCTCCTTACACAGCAGAAGTGGGCTCTGGGAATACCCAGTGTCTTGTCTTTACGCACAAGACACAAGCTAGCGTCTTCTCCCGGGCATCCCCAATGCCATCTTTCCTTGCCCTCTGCTGCCCTGATGCTTCAAGTTGGCCTTGGGTGGGAGGTCTGCACCTCCAGACCCTCCCTGGCTCAGGGCAGTCCCAAGTCCTGTGAGCAGTGTGCCTACCTTGACTGGGTCTTGGCTTGAGGGCTGGAGGGAGAAGAGCCCCTTGGGTAGTTGCAACTGGAAGCCACTGACTGCTGGGCTTACTCTATCTGGCTCCCTGATCACAGCCCCTTTTATGAAGTCTGGATGAGTGACGTCTCCAAGCATAATCCCACCTCTGCCCTCCCGGACCCTCCGCAGGGCTCCACGCCCTGCCTCTGGCTTCCCCCTCCTGGCTCTCAAGTCTGGAGCCAGCGATTTCCTCGCCCCCAGAAACCATCCAAGGCTGCTCTCATAAACTCACTAACTCTTCCATCATCTCTAGCCTCTTGACACCCCCTCCCTCACAGCGGGGACTCATTCTACCCCAAACAATGAAGAGAAAGTGGCTGAGCAGTGTGTATATGTGAAATGTCTTCTCTGCCAACACACAGACACACACAGACACACAGACACACACACACACACACACACACACACACACACACACACACACACACTGAAGTAAATTTGATGACGACACAGGCTGGAGGAGGAGGAGCAAGGCACAGTCTGACCCAGAGGCTCCCCAGTGCCCACATGAAAGAAAGCCAGGTCAGATTGGCCTCCACCAGAGGCGGCTCCTGCACTGTGAACTGAGACCGGGGGGGGGGGGGGGGGGGGGGGGGGGGGGTGGGGGGGGGTGGAGCCCAGGGTTCTCCTCCCCTCCCTTTCCCACTAATTACTGAGCACCTGCAGACACAGGGATTTGACAAGCATGTGATATGACACGGCCAGATGTGCTGGGCAGTTATATAAGAAGCTGACTGTTAGGAAGGAGGGCAGAGCTGGTCACAGCGGCCCACACACGTAATTCTACCTCCCGGGTAGTTGAGACAGAAGGATGGTAAGTTTAGGCCAGTCCGGGATGCCCAGAGAGCTCCAGACCAGGATGGGTAACAGAGTGAGATCTCAGAGTCAGGCATGGTGGCTCAGTCCTCCAATCACAGCACTTGGGAGGTATAAGGCAGGCAGAGCTCTGAGTCCAGGGACAGCCTGTTCTACATGGTGGGATCCTCTCTCAAAAAATAAAATAATTATAATAATACAGAAGGAAAGGAGGGAGAGGGAATAGCTATTTTGTATTTGCTGTTACTGAGCTGGCTTTGAGAAAGCAGATGAGAGTGGGTAGCTCTCAGTGCTTTAAGGGCAAGAACAGGCTTCCTCAACATATATAGATCTTATACATATATACCTTAAGGGCAGGAGCAAGCCTCTGTATCATTCATATATGTATGTGTATATGTATATATATCATATATACCTTAAGGGTAGGAACAGACCTCCCCATCATATATGTATCATATATATACCTGACACCTACTCCCCTGCTAGGTGTAAACAGAAGGGGGTCAGTAGATGCTCACAGTGTAAACAGAAGGGGGTCAGTAGATGCTCACAGTGTAAACAGAAGGGGCTCAGTAGATGCTCACAGTGTAAACAGAAGGGGCTCAGTAGATGCTCACAGTGACTCTGGTCTTTCCTTCCCTCCCTCCTTTCTTCCTTCAAGGTTTTTGTTGTTGTTTTTGTTTGTATTTGATTTGATTTGATTTGATTTGATTTGATTTGAGACAGGGGCTTGCTGTAGCCTTGGCTGGCCTTGAGCTCAGAGATGTTTGATTCTGCTTCCCAGCCGGGCGTGGTGGCACACGCCTTTAATCCCAGCACTCAGGAGGCAGAGGCAGGCAGATTTCTGAGTTCGAGCCCAGCCTGGTCTACAAAGTGAGTTCCAGGACAGGCAGAGCTTTTCAGAGAAACCCTGTCTCAAAAACCAAAAAAAAAAAAGTGTGTGCCACCAAGGCCTGGCCTACACTGTTTCTTTGGTCTAGATGGTTAAGCCAATCTACTGCATCATACATACATCATATAATCCTACATTCAGGACAATTGATGATTGTGAGTTCCAGGCCAACCTAAGGCCTTGTTTCATAAAAACAAAACAAAAGAAAAGCTCTTTTTACCATGAGATGAGGGGCTCCCCCAGAACGAGGACCAGCTCCTGTCAGGCTGGGTTCTCTGAGTGGCACCATCCATCCCCCAGCACAAGGCTGTTACTGCCTCAGCTCTGTCTGCTGTGCCCTGTGGGGAAATGGTCACCTCATGGCTGCTGTAGTCTTCCTGATGCTACATGGGGCCAGTTCCCATACTTGCCTAATGTTAACTAAGGCTTAGAATCACAGCAAACCCTTCAGGATGTTCAGTGCCAGCATGAACAATGTACCAAGGACAGGGTCTGACTCTCAGCGCTTTGGTAGCATCTTCTGGGATCAGGGTGGTGTTACAGGCCTGCCTGAAGGCTGGGATGGATACCTCAGGCTGCAGACATCAAAACCAAATCTCAGATACATTCACAGCTTGGGGATTTAATCTTCACTCTCCTGCATAAAGTCAGGGTGGGAATTTTTCGTCCAGCCCTAGATGGGTGTCATGGCCATGATCTCTGCTCCTGGCGGCCTCTTGAGATGACTTGGGGGTTTAAGATCCGTCACTCAGCTCCATCTTTCTTCTGGACTTGGAGATGCCCGTGTGTGATGGGAAGTAAGTCAGTGCTGGGGAAGGGGCTCATGAAGATAGCCCCTGTTTCCCTTCCAGCCCCTCCGCCAACAGTCCAAGTTCAAGGCACGTGCCTGGGCACTTCAGACCATTGAGCTGGAGGAGCCCTGAAACTTCTGGAACAGCTGTGGGAACCAAGAATCATTATTCCAGACAAAGAGTGGGAAGCAGACTCAATCTCCAGGCTATTACCCAGCTGGCCTTGAGATGCAGGCTTATGCGATGCTACTCGCTGAGAGTGGGGGTGGGGGAGAGTGGGGGCGGGGTGAGCCCAGCTGGCAAGCGATCCAAGCCATGTGCTCCGGCCCCTCCCTGGGTGTCTCAGTGTACTCTTGTGAAGTACTTCAGAGATGGGTGTGGAGCCCAGAACAGGCTCTGCTCCCTACTTTTTCTTGATGTCACCAGCTGCTATATATACCCATAATAGGTATAGCAGAAATCTCAGGTACATATTGGCTGGGTCACATAGAGTTTTCATTTCTTTGCTTGGGGAGCTATTAATGGCTGCCTCCTCTCCGCCCATACCTTAGCCACTCCAGCCTACTGGACCCTGACGTCTGATCCTACCAAATGGAGAAGGAGCAGGGAGAAGAGGCTCGGACCGGTGGTAGGTGTGTCTCAGAGGATATAGGGGAGGATTCTACTGCACCTAGAGTAGCACCTTAGTCAGCTGCATGTGCTTGCCCAGCCCGGACACCACTGCCAAGCCTGAGATCTACTCACTGTGCTCAGGAAGGGGATGTTAAACGCACTGCCCAGGAAGCCAAAGACGACAGGGAAAAAGCCCCTAGGAATAGAAGAGTAGACAAGAGTCAGTGGTGGCCTAGGAGGGGAGGGGTAAGGCAGTTCCTACTCAAAGGCGCTCCTCTGAAAGCAGCCACTGGGCCCCGGGGACAGACATGTCCTGTGCTCTGTGGAAAGGGGCAGTGGAGTAAAGTGGGTGAGAAGCACAGCTGGAGCCCAGGCATCTTACAGTCACCTTCAGCTCTCAAAACCCATGGCCAGATTTCAAATGTGCCTAGCAGTGTTTGTGCCTATGTCATGGGGTCTCCTCACACAAGGACAAGCTCAAAGGACACATATTCTGTGACTCACTCTTATGATTACGATTATTATCCTGGCCTGATGCCTTCCTACTCTTTACTAGATGGGATGGGGGAACATCTTCACCAATGGTGGCTAGAGGTTGTGTTTGTGTGGGCGTGGCCTCGTGCCTCGGCAACCCCAAGGCTACCTTTAAAGCCTTTCAGAATGGCTGGGCCTGACAGGAGATGAGTGCCTGATTCTTCCCAGGGCTTGGGAGGGATCCAGGCTGGGAAGTGAACCCCAGTGCCTTGGACGAGTGAGGAGATTAGAGATCTGAACCTTGGCTTCTCCCTAAACCATAGTGTGCTGAGGCTGAGGAAAATGGTACTCACTTGAAGAGGCTAACGAAGCCATAGGCCTCCAGGAGCATGCCCAGCAGGGGCCATCGCAGCAGTACAATGGTGACACCCCCGAGGAAGAAGCTGGTTCCCTTGAGCTTGTGCCGTTGGAAGAAGAAGGCAAACGTTCTCCTCAGACCGATGATGAGGGAGAGGCCAGTCAGGAACAGCAGCTGCAGGCCCGGGGAAATGAGGACAGGGGTGGGGTGGGGAGGTGGGGGGTGGGTGCAAGGTCCACCCCACCCCCAGGGCTGGGGACCGGGTGTGACCCAGCAGTGGGGCTGACTCCCAGAGCTGGGGGTGACTCTAGCTAGTATGGAACAGAATTGCCCTGAGGCAGAGGGATGGACTTGAAGGTCTTTAGTTTCCCACCCAGTTCCTCATCTCTAAGCTTTTCATCATACAGAGGCTACGAGGGAATGGGATCATCTCCTTTTACAAACAAGAAGTGAAGTTGTACCCAAGGTTCCTAAAGAGCTCCCACTTTGTGGTTCTGTCAGAACCTTCAGCATAGTTCCTCTTGGTCCCTTTATGGCAGCCCAGGTGCTTCCATAGAATTGAACTCTCCGGCTTTCTTCTAGTACGTCCCATGCCTCACCCATACCTCCACCAGGACTTTTCTCTCAGTGTTACAACTATGTGTGAGCACTTTATCCTCCGTTTTCCTCCCAAGCATCTTTCACGAACTCTTTCTTCTCAGCCCCCTGGTTCATAAGGAAGAGCTTATCTTACTCTGGCTTTGCCACAACCCCTGTTGCCATGTAGGTACCAGTTACATCCATGTCCCTAGATGCAGGGATCCAATGGCAGGGACAGGGTCTAATTCATCTTGGGAACCACAAGACCTCAGCTAGAGCTTGGTGAAATAATCCCAGCCTCTCCACGCCCACAGGCTCTTTGGTCCCCTCCCCTCCCCCAAGTCCTCATCTAACCCTGAATGGCCAGAATCTAATGAACTTGGGGCTGATCCTCCTGGCTAGTCCTGGGGTACTCACGTTTCCAAAAGCCAAGAGCACGGAGTCAAAGTACAGGAGAATCCCAAAGAGGATGAAGAAGACGCCAAAGCCAGTGATGCCCACACCGATTTCTGCAAAAGGTAAGGAGAGCCTGAGCTTTCCTACCGCACAGCTCAGGTGTCCTGTGTGGGCTCTTGGGGGACGGAAGATGGGCAGGTTCTCCTGAGCCCCTGGGAAACCTTCAGAGTACTGTGTCCTCACATTCCGACAATGCAGCTCATGCTTCTTCCCGTAGGACACTGTTTTCAGGGTCGGGACTCTGACTGGACACAATAACCCGCCTATTCTGTTCCTGCAGCTGAGATCTCTGGGGCCACACCCACCTCACAGGCCGCAGGCCCTCTCCACTCTCCTCGGCTCTCTGTTGACCCACCACAAGTGACCAGGAAAATAGAAGCCATGGGTCAGGAGCACACTCACCTATCCTGCAGCAGAGACCTGGGCTCCTTCCTAGGCTCCTTTAACTTCATCTCAGTAGAGTCATTAGCTCCTAGGGTTGGCTGCCACCAACAGTGTCCCTACCCATTAGCAATGTCCCACGGGCATCACTGAAGGCCACCAGAGTGAACAAAGCCAATGACTGACAGGCAGAAGTGTGGGGCAGTCAGAACACTTTGGTCAAGGTTTATACTTCGGGTATGTGAGGTGCACTTCAGACCACTCATTCCAGAAATAATACACAGGACACGTGGGTTCCTTGGTCTGAAGTCCTTCTCATCACATCTGGAAGCATAAATTTGACTCTCTGCCACTGTGGTCGGCAACGGATGACCACTCATCAAGCTACTTTCTTTTAAAACTGCATTAAAATTGGGCTGGAAGCCGGGCGTGGTGGCACACGCCTTTAATCCCAGCACTTGGGAGGCAGAGGCAGGTGGATTTCTGAGTTCGAGACCAGCCTGGTCTACAAAGTAAGTTCCAGGACAGCCAGGGCTATACAGAGAAACCCTGTCTCGAAAAACAAAAACAAACAAACAAACAAAAAAATGGGCTGGAGAGTTGGCTCAGAGATTAAAAATGGCTGCTCTTACAGAGGACCTGCATTCAATTGAGAAATACCTCTAGCTCCAGTTCTGGGGGAATCTAGTGCCCTCTTCTGGTTTTCGTAGGTACTGCATGCATATGGTATACATATACACTTAGGTGTGTGCACTGGCACACACCACAAATAAACACACTAAGAACTTTTCATTCTAAACTTTGGAAATGTATAATGTGTACCTTACCACCTTAACTTCTTTTCTTGGTTTGTTTTTTTGAGACAGGGTATCCCATGTAACTCAGGCTGAACTGAATTCGTAATCCTCCTGCCTCTGCCTCCTGAGTAGCAGCTAAACACCTTTTAATGTCCATTCCTGTGGAGCTGTGTAGTGCCGATAGTACTGGGATACCATCCCCATCCTCTGTATCCAGGACGACTTGTCCTACGTAACTGAGATTTTTATCTACCAATCTATAACCCCCTCCCTTCATTTGAATTTGCCAACTCTAGGAACCTCATAGCAATGGAGTCATGTAACTTCTGCCCTTTGTGGCTGGCTTGTTTCATCTATCACAATGCTCTAAAGATTCTTCTGGGGCTGAAGAGATGGCTCAGTAGTCAAGAGCACTGGTTGCTTTTCCTGAGGACCTGGGTTGAATTCCCAGCACCCACATGGCAGCTTACAACTGTCTATAACCCCAGCTCTAGGGTACTTGGTACCCTCACACTGACATACATACAGGCAAAATGCCAACGCACATAAAATAAAACCCCCAAAGTGACTTCTGTTTGAAGTTATGATCTTTGAGATCTTGCTCTTAAAGTTGAGCATGCACCTGGTCTGTAATCCTGGAACATGGGGAGGGGAGGCAGAAGAGTCGTGAGTTTGTGTCACCCTTGGTGGTTTTGGACTATTGTGGGCTACAGAGCACCCATCGCAACAAACAAACATACAAACAAGTCAACAAACCAACAAACAAACAGATCCATCTTTCAGGTCTTTTGGTTTATATCCAGAAATGTCATTGCTGGACCGCATAGTGATCTCCCTTTGATATTTGAGAGGCTGAGGTACTGGTTTCCAGCCTGGCTCCTTTCTCTCAGTCTCCTGTCCTCAGGACACAAGGCTCCCACATCCTTGCCAACACTTGATTTCTAATTAAAAAGAAAAGGAGGCTGGAGAGATGGCTCAGCTCTTCAATTCAGAGGTTGTGAATTCAATTTCCATCAGCCACATTGTGGCTCACAACCATAATGGGATCTGATGCCCTCTTCTGGCACTCAGGTGTACATGCAGGTAGAGCACTTGTATTCATAAAAATAAATCTTTTTTTTTAAAGAGAGATTTATTTTCATTTTCCCTTATGTATATGTATATGTATATGTATGTGTGTCTGTGTGTTGGCATGCCATGTGTATGGGCACCTGCAGAAGCCAGAGAGGCAGTTAGATACCCGGGAGCTGGAGTTATAGGCAGCTGTGAACCTCCTGGTATAACGGTTGGGACATGGTTCCTCTGAAAGAGCAGTGGGCACTCTTAACCGTTGAACCACCTCTCCAGACTCAGTTTTAATGTTTTTGATAGCAGCCATGCTAACAGATGAGGTGATATCACACTGTGAGTTATTTGCTTTTTGAGGTGGAATGCCAGGTTTCTGACAAGTCTTCGTGGTATGTCTAGACTTATTTCCTCCTTCCATTAGGCGCTGTCCTGAATTAAAATTCTCAGCACCCAGGACAGCTGGGCAGGAGACAGCACCCACGGGACCTTAGAATGGCTGAGCTCTTGGTGGTGTTTCTACCCTTGGAGACAATGTGTCTGCCCACTCTAATCCTGCAGGGGACGTGGTGGAGGAGGACTATACCACATTTCTATAACTTGAAGGATAAAGATGTTTGGGATTTGTTGCAGTAGTGGGAGTTGAACCCAGGACCTTATTCCATGTGCTAGACAAGTGTTCTATACTAGAACTACATCCAATCTCCCACCCCTGAGACAGGGTCATGGTCTGTAGCCTCGGCTGGCCTTGAACTTGCAATGTTCTCTCTTCAGCCTTCTGCTCATTGCGCTTCCAGTCATGTTTTTAAGAACTTGTTATAAAACAATCTATATAATATTTTAAACATATGTCATCAGCTGGGCTTGGTGGTACATGCCTTTAATTCCGGCACTCGGGAAGCAGAGACAGACGGATCTCTGTGGGTCACAGGCTAACCTGGTCTACATGGTGAGTTCCAGCCAGCCAAGGCTACATAGTTGAGACTCTGTTTGATAACAGCAACAAAAACAGGAAAAGTCTGTTATCTCCTTACCCTTGCCAGAAAAATACACATCATGCCTGCAGTCTCATAACACCCCCTCCCCTCGGCGTGGAGCCAGAGTGTAAACATTTTCTTAGTTTTGCTATTGTTTTATTAAGATGTCTGTATGCCTGTCCTGAACAGACTTGGTTTTTTATGTTTGCTTGCTTGCTTGTTTCTTTTGAAGAACCTAAGTTTCTCAGATTCTCCTTTCGTGTCTTTCTGAGAAGGGCAACCGAGCTGTGGCTCTCCAGTCTACCCACCCCTACCATGAGTCACTGCTGCTAGCTTTCACAGAGAAACAGGAGCTTGAGTCAGGAGGCCACGGAGGCATTTGGACACTGTGAGCAGTGCCTGTGGAAGCAGCAGCCAGGAGTGGCCACAGCGGTGCCCCCCACCGCCCCCCTGAGCATGCCAGAAGTTGTGTGTGCTGACGTCATCAGAAGCACCCAGGACCACTTTGGGTCTCTATTAAGATTCTGAGAGCCACTATGAAGAAACTCCCTGTGGAGGGGGTCCTGAGACATGGCAGACTCCAAAGTGACCCACGGGCATAGCCAGACAAGAATCCATGCCCTGCCCAGTGGTGTGTGTCTGCATGCCAGAACTCAGAAGGCTGAGGCAGAAGGACTGTGAGTTCACGATCAGAGTGAAACCCTGACTCAAAACAAAACAAAACAAAACAAAACAAAACAAAACAAAACAAAACCCCAGGTATAGTGAGGCATGCTGCAATCCTAGCCTCAGGGGACAAAGGTGGAGAGTTACGGTAGGTCTGGGGCCAGCCTGAGCTGTAGAGTAAGATTCTGTCTCAAAACACCTAAACCAACTAACTAACCAACCAACCAATCAACCAATACTCTGTGTCTATATCTATATGTCTATATATCTATATCTATACACACACACACACATATATATGTGTGTATATGTATACACACATATGTATATGTATGTGTATGTGTATGTGTTTGTGTATGTGTGTGTGTGTGTGTGTGTGTGTGTGTGTGTATATGTATGTGTATATGTATGTGTATGTGTATATGTATACCCAGGAGAGTCCCCTGCGTCAGCCTCCTCAGTGCTGGTTGGAATTACAAGTGTGCGCTCCCTCCCCCACTGAGTGCAGTTCATTTCTCTTATGTTAGACATCTTTTCTAACAGTGATTTGCTCAATGATCACTTTGCAGTTTGTTCTGTAGTTTTCTCCACAGGTTGGGGCAATCCCAGAATTTTCCTCTGTTGGTAATCTGCCTTTTTATAGACCATATACAGTTGCTTCCAGCATTCAATTTCACACAAAAGCTCATAGACAGGCATTAGGAAGTGGGTTTCTCTCACACAGTTTCAAAATGAGCACCCCCCCCAACCCCCCAGTTGCTTCTACTGTAGTTCCATGACTCTGTCAAATTCAGGAAGAGGATGCTGCACCTGACGTTCCTATTAGGATAGCAGCCAGGGCAGAGAAGGCAGTGGGGATTGGGGGAAGGGTGGAAGTATGTCATACAGATACACAGGAACTACGTGAATGACTGTATGTGATGTTCCCATGATCCAGACAGATAGAGGTCGCAGCGCCCGCTGCTGCACAAGTTACAGAACAGCAAGCAGGGAGTAAATGGAAATGCTTCAGGATGGTCTGGCTCCAGGGAGGACACTGCCTAGCAAGAGGAGAGACTGCCTTTGGCTTCAGATGACCAGTTTTGGGTCTCCCCATGCTGCATGCCATCTGAGCCCTGACTCTCTAGCCGCTGGTCCCTGGGTCCTACAGTTCCCAAACTGTTGCCAGAAGGAGCCCTTAGCCGGCAGCCGATGAGGAGAGGCCAAAGCCAGGTGACCAGGGCATACATAGCTTTTCAGACGGCAGCAGATGAAGCTAGGTTTCATGTCCTCTTTGCTGCAGGGCTTTATCACCTGGAGCACGTGGACCGTCTCTTTGGCCCAAGACGTTGTGTTTATTCTTTCTCAAGTTCCTCTGGCCTCTTCTCTAATTCATGAGTTCATGTGATCCTCCTGCCTCAGCCTTCTAAGTATCTGTGGCTACGGGTGTGAGACAGCCTCTGGCCTTTTTCTCTTTATACAATTACAAATGTACCAAACATAGGTACTCTTTAAGAGTCTTGGTCCCCGTTCGCTCTGGTCTCGCTCCAGCCGCCCCCCCCACTCACTCTGGTCTCACTCCAGTCGGCCCCGCTCGCTCTGGCCGTCCCATTTGTTCGGCCCCACTCGCTCCGGTCAGCCCCGCTCCAGGCCACTTATCTTGTACCTGGTCTCTTCCTAGGATTTGTCTGACTTTCCCATGTCAGAATTCACTGGCAGAGCCGTCTGCAGGACATTACAGTGCATACCTTCTGGAGCCTCGCGGTGAACCTGCTGCTAGCCTAACTCCCACTAGTGATCTCTCTGTACACTTCAGTTGACATACTGGACCCATCTGCATGAGGGCTGCATAAGTCAGGATTCTCTAGAGTCACAGAACTTATGGAGTGAATCTATATCTATAAAGGGGATTTATTGGAGTGACTTACAGGCTGCAGTCTAATTAACCCAACAATGGGCACCTGTGAATGGGAAGTCCAAGAGTCTACTATTTGCTCAGTCTCATGAGGCTAGGTGTCTCAGCTGGTCTTCTGTATAAGCTGGGATCTTGAAGAAGTAGGTTCCCACAGATGTGCTGGCAAGTAAGTATAAGCAGGCAAAGAGTGAACACGCCCTTCCTTCTTCCATTGTCCTCATGTAGGCCTCCAGGAGAAGGTATGGCCCAGATTAAAGGTATGCCTCAAGATATGAACTAAAGGTGTGTCTTCCAGCCTCAAGGTCTGGATCACACTTCATTCCAGATATAGATAAGTTGACCACTGAGAATGGCCATCACAAAGACCCTACCTCTACTCCACAGGAAGGCCCTCCACGCCCCATCTTGGCTACCCATGGAACACTGCCCACAGGCTGGGGCTCTGACCCTGAGCCTTGAGTACCCCTTTGTGTTTCATCAAATGACTTTCGGAATGACTTGTTCCAGATGAAGAAGAGTTGACAGTAGTGACAGACAGTTGATGGCCCTGCAACAGCTGGCACAGTTCACACCTTAACGACATAACCGCCTGCCAAGGGGCCCATGGTTAACTCCACTTCACAAACACAACTGGACCCTCCCTGATGGGGTATGATTGCCTGCCTGGGTCTTAAATACAGTTGAGACCCTGAAATGTAACCTTAACCAACCCAGTCGTTTCCACTCCTGCAGAAAGTGTTCTTGTTTTGACCATTGATAACCCAAATCTCCAAGTGGGTGTCAGCCCTTGACAGCAGGCAGCAGGCCACTGCCTGGTTGGAAGCTTTCCTCTTGGCTCCCAGAATGCTTTATGATTTTCTTCCTGCAGGCTAGCTGTAACCCCACCTCCACCCCCAACCAGCTAGCTGTACCTCCCCCCTTCCCCTCGCCCCTACTAGCTATCTGTACCTCCCCCACTCCTGCCCCCACTGGCTAGCTGTAGCCCCCTCCCCCCCCAGCTCCTACTTTCTTCTGTGATTTGGCTCACTCAGGGGTTGGGCCCAGCTCCTGAATCTCCTCATTCTGTTTTCCCCACACCTTCCTGTGTTTTTAAATGCTTGCCTGTGTGCTGACAATGCCCACCCACATTTATCTCTCGCGCCCAGGATGCCCGAGACCCCACTGCTTGCTTAACCGTCAGCTTGGTTTTCTCTCTGGCACTCTTGCACGCCACCTGGTCCCAAACTATGATCAGCCTTCCTTTCTTTATCCTGTGCCTCCAGCATCTCCACCGCCGCTGCCTGCCAAGTCCCTTGAGGCGCCTGCCACCCACCCTATCTAATCTGGTATCAGGAGGCTGCTTCCAGAAGCATCCAAAACCCTCCTTGCTTCTTCCTTCTTGCCAAGTCACTCCTAGCTATCCTCATCTCCCCCCCACACAGTCTCCATTAGCCTCTGGTTTCTTGCTTGTCACCACTCCTATCCCCAGTCCTCCACATAGAGCTTAAGAACTGAAAGTGTACCAGCAATCATATAGCATCCTGCTCACTGGAGTGAAGCAGGGACCTTTTTCTATGCATGCCTTACAGAGCCTGTGTATGGGGTGGGGGATCTCAGACATCTTCCACTTTCTCTGGAGCCTCCCCCTACTCCTCTTACACCACTGCCTTCGACTTCTTACGATGCCCATGCTTTCTTGCCCCAGGACCTTTGCATATGAGGTTTCCCCGTGTGGAAGAGTGTCCTTTAAAACGCCAGCTCCTCAGGGAAGCCTGTCCCTGTGTTCTGACAGCAATCTTGTCACTTCTCCCTCTCACAGGACCAAGCATCATAAGACTAGTCCCAGCCTCTAAGAGCATATTATCACACTTGAAGGCTAATGAGCTTAATAGCACGTCAGCATGTCCCTGCCTCAGGGCTCTGCTGTCCTTCCTTCTTACCCCTTCAGTTGCAAGGTGGGAATACAGGGGAAACAGTTTGGGTGAGGTATGTAAGGATATATGTAGGTTGTCACAAGGTATGGGAGCGTTGAGTGCTGTCACCTGCTGGGTGGCCAGAGGTACTGATGAAATTTCACAGTGTCCAGGACAGTTCCCATACCAGTAACATCTGCAACCAAAGGCTGCGTGAGCTGGGGAGGCTGAGAGGCCGTGCCCTGGGACCTAGGGACTCTCTTGGTTTTAAGCATCAGCTGTCTACATGTTGTTGACGCCCACATTTCTCTTTCTGGACAAGTCCCTTGGAGTTCAGACCCTTACCCTCTAACTCCCTGCCTGAAGTCTATGCAGGATGTCTGAGACAAGAGCCTCCCAGCCTGTTCAGACCTGGCTCCTGCTTCCCACTTCCTCTTCTCTTCCGGGACACTCCCCAGGCACCAGAGGTATTCTTTTATCCCTCCATATCCCACACTCTGTCTTCCAGAAAATTCCTTCACACAGGCCCACAGGACCACTTCCTATCTCTGCACGGCTCACATCCCGGCCCTGTCTTCTCTTGCCTTGGAAGGGTCTCTTCATGGCCGCTCCACCCTCTACAGTCTACTTAACCTCAGCAGCCAGAGTGAGCTTTTCAGATGCAATATAGCTCTCACATACGGCATGTTCCAAACTTTGCTGTCTACACGGTGGTCCAGCATGGGCTACCTTTCTGGAACTTTCCTCACCCAAGCTCTCCTTTCTGCCTATAATGTTTCAGCCACAACAGCCTCTTGGTTGGACCTCACACACCACAGATGATGTCTCAGGACCTTTGTGCTGGCTGTTCCCTCTTCCTGGAACATTCTCTCTCCAGTCTGCCTAGCCTACCTTCTCACTTCCTGTAGTGCTCTGCATTAAAGGCCCTTTCCAGCAAAGCCTTCCCTGGACACAGGATATGAATACCCTCACACACATTCACATCCTTCAAACTCCACGGCCCCTTTACTCTGTTTTGCGTTAGGCTGGCTCTTATTATATGTGACCTGCTACACAGTCACTTCTTAAGCTAATGGCCGTCTTCCCTTGCTAGAAGGTAAGCAGAGGGCATGCCTGCCTTAGTCTTGGTATTCCCTGCTGTGCTGGCACAGTGCTTGGCACAAAGCAAACGTTGCCATAGGTTCACTGAGGAGAAAGCAGGCTCAGAAGCTAAGCAGCTCACCCAGTGAGACCTTAGCTCTCCCCTCCCTGTGGACAATCGGCTCCTCCCAGGTCGCCTCCTACCTAATCCCCTAAAGAAAAAGTAGGGATGTTTAGGGTGAAGATACGGACCCAGAGCCACACGAGACCTTGAGGTTTTGGGGGTGATGTCTGAATGGGCAGAGGCATCCTAGTTCTCAGAACTATGGGCGAGATGGGCTTCAGCCGGCCTTGTGAGTTGGCCTCGGCTGGCCCCACCCTCTATAAGGCAGAGGTCACACCCGCCCTGACCCTGCTGCTTCGAGGATGCCAACAGAGCAGCTTCCAACCGCTGGCTCCAGAGGTCACATTTGTAGGTCCCGGTGGAAGAACCAGGTTAGGAAGAGCATGTGTTCACTCACCCTAGTAGGGACTCACCACCACCACCACAGCCCCACGGGCTCCCGCCAGCCAGGCCACTCACTCTGCCACTCGGTGATGGAGATCATGCTTCAGTCCACTGGGGGGCCTTCCTGGTCAGCTGGCTAGTGGAGAGCCCAGAGGACCGATCCTGAGCATGTTCCAGGGTGGCTGACCCTTGGCAACAGGGACAGAGCTGCAGGTAAATCATTAACTCTCACCCTCCCACATTCCCCACACAAATGGCTACTTAAAGGTACAGATCTGTTCTGAAACTAACATTCACAAAGCTCTTGCTGGCCTACCTCCTCTGAACAGCGTGGAAATGGAAAGACTAGGGTCTGGGCACGCCCGGTTTTCTCGCCTGGTTTGGTAGAGAGTACGGGAAGAGGTAGAATGGTGCCTCGGCCCTTTGGATTTTATTTTTATTTTTTTAAGACTATCTCTCCTGCCTAGACTGGAACTCACTATGTAGACCAGGCTGGCCTTGAACTCACAGAGATCCACTTGCCTCTGCCACCACCCCAGTGCTGAGATTCAAATCATGTGTCACCACACCCAGCTTTAAAATGTGCTGGATTTATTTATTTATTTATTTATTTTGTTGTTTTGTGCTAGCACACATGAGAGATATTAGGGGCACAGACTTATGAGTAAAACCTATATCAGACCTAAGGGGAGTCAGATTTATATAAACCAAGGGTGTAGGTGTCACATGGAGTTAGGCAGCAGAGACTTCAAGTTCCTCCCCTCCCCCATCTCACCCCCCCCCAGCCCCCACAGAGCCCTGATGGGGTAGTGAGGTTGAGCAGGTAGAGAATTGTTCTCAGAAGATGGGATAGATAGGGAATCTGTGTCGATCCACTGTGTAGCTAGATAGACATGGTACATCCTTCCCTGTTCTGCAAGCCTGACGTAGAGGCAGATGGGGGCCTCAAAGGCCAGCCCAGCAGTGAGGAGCACTTTCTGCTCCTGCAGGGGAACCCAAGACTGGTTCCCAGCATCTACATGACAGCTCACAATCATCTGTAACTCCCGTCCCAGGGGATCCAGTTCTCTGCTCTGGTTTTGATAGGCACCAGGCATGCAGGTGATACAAATACATATTTACAGGTGGTCCCAGGGGATCCAGTTCTCTGCTCTGGTTTTGATAGGCACCAGGCATGCACGTGGTACATATACATATTTACAGGCAAACACACACATAAAATAACTTTAAAAATCTTTTTAAGAAAAAGATGAGGCAGATGGCTTCTGATGGTATTTGCCCCATTTCGGAGGGGCTGTAACCATGTCCCCTTTGTAATGTGGCCCTGATCCTGACAGGAAGCTCACAGGTGATGTGACTGACATCCATGGCTAGATGCTTTGATGTCATGGAGCCAGGAAAACTGAAAGCCACACAAGGGACATGAGAACAGTTTCTGAGACATGATGTCTCTCAGGATACAAAAGCTCAGGCAAGGCCTGAGAGGAGCTGCACATGGGGCTGGAGAGATGGCTCGGTGGTTAAAAGCATTTCCTGCTCTTCCAGAAGGCCGGGGTTTGGTTCCCAGCAAGCACCCATGTCCCTATGGCAGACAGCTCACAACTACCTGTAACTCCATATGGCACAGACAGACAGAGAGATACACACTGAATAAATACATAAAGCTTCAAAAAGAAGGAAGAGGAGGAGGAAGAAGAAGAAAAAGAAGAAGAGGAAGAAGAAGAGGAGGAGGAGAAAGAAGAGGAAGAAGAAGAAGAAGAAGAAGAAGAAGAAGAAGAAGAAGAAGAAGAAGAAGAAGAAGAAGAAGAAGAAGAGGAAGAAGAAGAAGAAGAAGAGGAAGAAGAAGAAGAAGCAACAGCTCAGGAAACAGGCTGGCACTTGTACTATGCATGATAACAAGTGTCTGGGCTGGTGAGATGGCTCAACGGATAAGAGCACCCGACTGCTCTTCCGAAGGTGCTGAGTTCAAATCCCAGCAACCACATGGTGGCTTACAACCACCCTTAATGAGATCTGACACCCTCCTCTGGTGCGTCTGAAGTCAGCTATAGTGTACTTATGAATAATGAATCCTTGGACCGGAGAGAGCAGGGACTGAGCAAGTGGGAGCGAGCAGGCCGACCAGAGCGAGCAGGGTTGACCGGACCGAGGAAAACAAAACAACAACAACAAAAAACAAGTGTCTGAATTTAAAAGAAGTAGAAAGCTGGGTATGGCAGCAACTGCCTTTAATTCCCTCATTCAGGAGGCAGAGGCAGGCTGAGCTCTTTGAAGTAGTGTCTGGTCTGGACTACAGAGTGAGTGCCAGGCCAGTCAAGACTACTTTCTGAGACTTTGTCTCAAATACAAAAACAAGCAACCAACCTTGAAACCAGCCTTTCTTCAAGAAGAGCACCCCCCCCATCCCCAGTAGTAGGGAGCAAACACTCAGTTAAAACCTGATCCTAGGAGGCACACAGACCTGTCATCCCAGCTACTCCATAGGCTAAAGCAAGAGGATCACTTGTTCAAGGCCTTCCACAACTATAGTTCAAGGTCAGCCTGAACAATTTAATGGGATCACCTTTCTCTCTCTCTCTTTCTCTCTCTCTCTCTCTCTCTCTCTTTCTCTCTCTCTCTCTCTTAGAGAGAGAGAGAGAGAAAGAGTTAAATAACAATATACATTCATGTGAGATCGACAGAGCAGACACACCAGAAGAGGGCGTCAGATCTCACTATGGATGGTTGTGAGCCACCATGTGGTTGCTGGGATCTGAACTCAGGACCTTCAGAAGAGCAGTCAGTGCTCTTAACTGCTGAGCTATCTCTCCAGCTCCCGAGAGCACATCTCAAAAACAAATATTTGGAAAGACTCTTTCTCCAAGGTCTAGCCCAGGAAATGAAGTCCTCACCATGCCTCTTTGCAACCGATGGAGACCATTACAGAAAAGCACAACCAATCAGACGCAGAGTTATACTTTTGGACCTAACAGATAGAGTCCTAATCATCTACAAACAACTCCAGAACCTTAAGGTCAGAGAGTATTTTAGAAGTGTGTGTGTGTGTGTGTGTGTGTGTGTGTGTGTGTGTGTGTAGATTGTAAGGGCCAGAAGATCAGAGAACTGGTTGTGAGTAGTGTCTCCTAGGAACGTCAGAAGCTACACCCATAGGTCTCACCAACATTACTGCCCAAACACGAGCTGCACAAAAAGAACAGCAGGCGACAATGCTAACGCAGATGGAGGAGGGAAGCCCAGGAGGCCGCAACCCTCTACAACCACAGGCAGCTAAGAAATGCTGAAAGTGGGAGAAACAGACTTCCCCAGGGAAGAGCACACCTACCGACTATCCAATACCAAATGGTCAGCTCCGAAGAGCACATTTTCAAGGAACATTATAGAGTCTGAGTACTTCTGTGTGTGTGATATATATGCATATGCATCTTTGCATAATAACAACTATTTGTAAAAAGATTATGAATTTGAAAAAGAGTAGTATGATGAATTGACATTGAATAAGCTTATATGAGAAGCGCTTTTTAGCCCAGGCGTTAACACTCTAAAGAGCTTTGCCGAGGATCGAGGCAAGTCTTATTTTGGATGTTTGTGCTGCGCAGTGCAACAACAAAAAGCTAGTCAGGGTTTTGCTGTCCATGCTTGAGCCAGCCAAAGGCTCTCTTGCAAATCTTCTAAACACCCACTAGGGGGCAGTACGACAGCCATTAAAACCGGAAAGCTCTAATGTCATGCATGAGACCTTAGGGTTTCTATTTAAAATTTCTGTGCCTCAGTTTCTTGGCTAAGAATAGTACCTACCACACTGGGGGGGGGTATAATGAGCATTACTGAGAAGCATATACCAGTGCATTGATCTGGGCACCCTGATTAATCATATAAGCACTAATGAGTTAGTTATTGCTATTAGCATTCTAGTATAATTATATTTATTACTATCGCTGTTATTAGTCTTTTGTTTTGTTTTGTTTTTGAGACAGGGTTTCTCTGTGTAGCCCTGGCTATCCTGGAACTCACTTTGTAGACCAGGCTGGCCTTGAACTCAGAAATCTGCCTGCCTCTGCCTCCCCAGTGCTGGGATTAAAGGGGTGCGCCACCACACCCGGCTAGTCTTCTATTAATAGGCTGTTATATCTAAAAATTGTGCTTCTAAACTGCTCCCAAAAGATATCAAAGATCAGCTAGGAATACTCTCTTCCATCACTCCGAATGTAGCTCAGCTGGGACCAGGGACAAGAGACCTCTGAAGTGGACACTCCTGGTATGATTTTCTAGTCACTGGAGCTGGGTGTCCACCATCCACCCTCCTGGGAAGGGACCTCCACAAGGCCAAACTCAAGGAAGGAGTCTGACCATAGAACAGCCAGACGACCAGACTGATCCTGAGCCTGTGGCTGCCTTCTCAAAGAGCCACCATGGGAAAGAGTGATGCATGTTGTGAGCAGGAGGGGGCGCCCTAGAGGCTGCCTGGCTGGCCAGCAAGTCTTCCAGCAAAGCCTTAGCTAGAAAAGGAAGAAGCTAATTAAACAAGCACGCCTTTAATCCCAGCACTTGGGAGGCAGAGGCAGGCAGATTTCTGAGTTCGAGGCCAGCTTGGTCTACAGAGTGAGTTCCAGGACAGCCAGGGCTATACAGAGAAACCCTGTCTCGAAACACCAAACAAAACAAAACAAAACAAAACAAAAAAACCCACATTCATCCTTCCAACCATCATTCCCTGCAGGCAGCTCAGGACCTTCAAAATGTCATCATTACACTCTGTCATGATTGCAAATGAATTCAACTTTTCAAAAGTGTCTTTTCATCCATCTTTTCTTTTCTTTTCTTTTCTTTTCTTTTCTTTTCTCAAGAACTTCTTAGGAATAGACACTATCGTCAGAATCCGAGACTGCAGAACCCAGTCACTGGTCCAGATTTCTCTGTTTAGAACACCTCAGCTCTGGACCACACTCTAGGAATGCTCTAGGGCAGAGGTTCTCAACCTGAGGGTTGTGAGCCCTTGCAATGGTGTGTGTGTGTGTGTGTGTGTGTGTGTGTGTGTGTGTGTGTGTAAATTCTAGACTTGGAGCCTTGGGTTCTCTAGACCAGTGGTTCTCAACTTTCCTGGTGCTGTAACCCTTTAATACAGATCTTCATGTTGGGGTGACCCTCCAACCAGAAAATTAAATTTTCATTCTTCATAACTGTAATTTTGCTTGATACGAATCATAATGTAAATATCTGTGTCTTCCTAAGGTTTTTGGTGACTCCTGTGACAGACCCTTCGACACCTAAAAGGGTTGTGATCCACAGGTTGAGAACTACTGCTCTAGGTGTGTGACCCCAGCCAACAGGGTCTGGGTCCTGCCTGACCTATCACGTCTAAGAAATAAGCAATCATATATACAGTTCCAGAGCAGCTGTCTGCAAGGGCATACTGCAGAGGCCACTTCAGAACTGTGTTGGTTAGCCACCCAGCCTGGCTTGGGTCATCTGAGGAGGGGTGGATAGAACCGCCCCTGGATGATACCGGGCAACTTTATCCCATGAGTGGATACGCTCTTGTTTGAGGAGTCAGTGATACTAGGTGGTACTTAATGACTGCAAAGGCACCTGGCACAGGCTCTGGTCTAATGCGGGTGCGAGAGAGGCGCTCAGGGTTTAGAATGCGACCAGCTTTCCTACGCATACCCACTTCCTCAAAGGTGCTTTCTTTTTGACCTCATTTTTTTTTAAAAAAGATGTATTTTTATGAGCTTGTGTGAGTGTATATGTGTGCAGAGGCTGGAGGGCAGCACTGAATCCCCTGCAGTTGGAATTACATACAGGCCATTGCGAGCCACCTGATGTGGGTGCCGGCTGGGAACCTAACTCAGGAAGCTCCGGTTCTGAATTGTTTTGTCGTTTAAGGTTTATTTTTATTTCAGTATATGAGCATTTTGAGTATGTGCCAGCATTGCAGGCTTTCCTGGTGCCCTCAGAGGTTAGAAGAGGACACTGGATTTTCTTGAACTGGAGTTAGAGATGGATGGTTGTGAGCTGCCTTGTGGGTTCTGGAAGCTGAACCTGGGTCCTCTGCAAGAACAGCAAGTGCTCCTAACTCTCCAGTTGTGCAGGTTTGAGTAGGAACGGCCCCCATAGACACACGTGTTTGAATACCTGGTTCCTAGGGAGTGGTAGGAGGTCTGGCCTTGTTGGAGTAGGTGTGGCCTGGTTGGAGGAAGTGTACCGCTGTGGAGACAGGCTTCGAGGTCGCATATGATCTTGATGAGGTCTCATCAAGCTGTGACCTGATTTCTGTGCTGGGATCACAGGTGTGTGGCACACAATCTCCCCCTGCTGCCTTTCAGGCCAAGATGTAGACCTCTCAGCTACCTCCCTAGCGCCGTGTCTGTCCGAGTGCCACCACGCTTTCTGCCATGATGATAATGCACTAAACCTCTGAAGCTGTAAGCCAGCACCAAAGTAAACATTTTCCTTTCTAAGAAGCTGCCGTGGCCGTGGTGTCTCTGCCAGCAATAAAAACCAAATTAAAGTTTCAGTCTCATGACTTCCCACTCGAGATCCTCCTGCCTCAGCTTTCCAAGTGCTGTTATGATAGGCACGCGCTACCTGCTGGAAGCCTTTGGTTCACAGCTCTCCTGGGGATGTCACCAAGATAGATGTTAAAAAGAACATCTCTACTCTTGCTGTAAGGATGCAGACAGGGTGTGACAACATTAAAGGGAACAGTTTGTCTGCTATTTATTTTATTGATATGAGCACACTCTCGCTGTCTTCAGACACACAAAACAGGGCATTTGATCCCATTACAGATGGTTGTGAGCCACCATGTGGTTGGTTGCTGGGTATTGAACTCAGGACCTCTGGAAGAACAGTCAGTGCTCTTAACCAATGAGCCATCTCTCTAGCCTGGGTATTTTTTGAGACACGGTCTCTCTATGTAACCCAGGTTGGCCTGGAATTTTCAGTCCTCCTGCCTCTGCTCCCATGTGTTGGGATCGCAGACCTGTACCATGCCCAACTTTATATGGCTTCTTGAGCCATCCCTCATAATAAGACTTGCAGCGGAGAAGGTCTCAGAGTCCTTCAAACTCAGCCCAGCCTAGGTGAGAACTGAGGTGGCCATTCTGGTTGCCCACCCACCACCCACACACCTTCATGCCCCCACATCAGCCACAGAGCTGTCAATTACTGCGTCGTAATTGACAAAGCTGAGGATCTTTTTTTTTTTCTTCATGATGATCAGAGGCAAATCAAGGAAGGTATCACCTGACGCCGCCGTTAAGCAACCTTAATTTGTGACAACCACCCTGGCTCTAGGCTGAGGACACCCTCTCTACTTCAAATTCTGAATACTTGTTTTGAACAGAAGTTGAGGGGGTGCAGTTGAGGTAGTGACAAAGAAGAGCTGTCACAGGTATTGTGCCTGGTGCCCCCCCCAAACCCCCATCCCAGCCCTGATCCTCTTTCCTGTCTGTAACCTGTGGAGCCCGAGGACAGAGCAGCGAAAGGCTGACACGGATGCAGAGAGGGACACACACACACACACCACAGGTACAAACCACTCGTTTTATTTCCGGTATTGGTTTATACAAACTTGCAAGATACAAATCCGAGCTCGCTGGGGTTCTTCCAGTACCTGATCTAGTAAGACTGCTGAATGGAGGGAAGCAAGTTCTCACCTACTTCAGCCAGGCGTCCCTTCTCCAGGGGAGGGTGGTCGGCTAGACGGATGCTCAGGGGATGTGACCACGGGGTGGTCCCAACAGAGAAGCTGCTCATCTAACCTCAACTCTTTGTCTAAGGTCACTTCCATACTAAATAAAGACACTGAGATCATAGATTTCCTTGTATGGTTTATTGTCTAACACTAGCAAACCAAATTGGTCCCAAATATGTGCATAAATAGATATGTATGTATATATATATATTTATATATAGTATTTTTCCTTAGTTTAAAGAGCTGCCAGGAGGAGGGTGCCTAATGGGGAAGGAAGGGATTCCATCTTGCAGTAGTAGCCTTGCCCCAAGAACATGCCTTTCACAAAGGCAGGAGAGCACACTTGCTGCTTGCAAGCTTGCTTCCTCAGAACAATCTTTAAAGTGACGGTAGCAGTATCTGATCTGATTGCAGCCTTTTGGCTTTTTTTGGTGGAGGAGGTAATATGTTCATTGGGAAGGCCCTGTGTGGGTGGCCAGGACTTTCCCCAGATGGGGTGCTTAGCCCTAGGCCTATGCCTGGGCCCTGTTCACTCACAGCAAGAGCTTCCAGTCTGGGAAGAGGGCCAACAAATGCCAGAGTTGGAGGTCAGGCTTCAAAAGCTGGCCAGAAGTGCTGTCAAATTCCCAAACACATCACTTCAGATCCGGGGAGAGGTCTGTAAGCTTCCCAACCTCCTTGCTCATATCACCTGTCAGAAAGCACGTTTGCCAAGCTGAGCTGCCACGGCAGAACTCCAGCCCCCAGCCTGTCAAAGCACAGAGGGCTCCTTCTTGGGAAAGATTTAGGCTTTGACATTGACTGCGGGGGGGGGGGGGTGCTCCCCCAGCCAGGAACCAGGCTTCAAGTCTGGATGCCAGACCGATGTGCCATAACTCCAAGGAAAAAGAAGTTTTAGAGGGAAACAGGTGTGACACAGAGTGGGCTCAGAAGAAACTATGAGAGACCCAGGCAGCTCCTAGTATTCACCAAAGAACACAGGGGATCCCAAGCCACTCTCGGGGATCCACCTCATTATCTGTCAGGGAGCAGACTGACATCCTTCAAGATGGCTGCCAGCAACCTGTTGGCCTTTTCTCACAGAGGGCTGATGGGAGCTGGGCCAGGGGCCCCTGTGGGGACTGCATGTCTGCAGTTGTAAACATCCCTTCAGATGCCTGACCTGCTTCCCTCACGTGCTTGGCATCCCTCGGACTGCTTCCTAAAGTTGACAGTGAAGTCAAACTCTTAATCCAGGACTTTCGAGGGAATGTCCTTCACCTGCAGGATGCAGTCCGGGCGAACCTGGGGACCAGCCCTTTATAACGACTGGGTAGTGGGAGGGAAGCCACCGGGGCAGAGGAAGGGGCACAGACTGGGACCAGGGCCAGCCACCCCAGTCCCTCACACATCACCGATACCTTTCAGACATTGCACGTTTTGAAAATAGATCTGCTTTTTAAACAAAAGCATAGAATAGGTCTGCCTTTAAAATAAAATCTCTCCTCTTCCCTTCTTTGGATCAAAAAGGCAAGGGGTGTGGCTTCAACATGCTAAAAATGACGTGGACAGAAAAACAGGTTGGGGCAGGAGCTGAGGAAAGGGTTGACATCCAGACAAATATATTGCATGGGCATCTATGACATGATCACTTCCATAAAACATATATTAAGGCCATGTAAAGCAACATAAAGAGCCAGCTTTATGAAATGCAGGAGAGAGTGGTGGGGAGACAAAGACATCTCTTGGTATTTCAGGTGTATTTCTAAAAATACCGCTTTTTTAAAAAAGGAGAGATAAAGATGGGGAAAGCCCTAAAATTGTGTTTCTTTTGGAAGAGGGTATGGGCAGAGAGGGTAAGCTGGGAGCTGATCCCACCTACCAGTCTTTAAGGAAGAGAGGGCAGATTTGGGGTGCTTGAACTATGCAGATAGGGGATGTCATGAAGGAGCACTTTCCAGAAGCCAGATAGAAGCGGAAACAGGTGGAATCCTCCTGATCCAGAGTCCCTCGGAAGCAAGACAATATCCTAAGCACCTAGAACAGTACCTGATACACAGAGAGTGCTTCACTAGTATTTGTTGAAAGAATTGTCATCTTTACTTGCATATGAACCAGTAACTGTCCCGACCATGACGGAGTGACGATGGATTGATGGGAGATGATGCAGTTGTTTCCTGGGGCCACTGATGTTCAAGCTGAAGTCTCTGGGCAAAAAGTGTGGCAGAGCAGGCCTGGCGGCTTGGTGTCTGAAGCTAGCCTTCCTTTGCTGCTGTCTGGCTACATTCACGCTCGGTAGGTGGGCTAGAGGAAGACTCTGCTCTGCTACGGTCCCTCCCTGTC
>LR752587.1:6210-25617 GCA_902729485.2 Mus minutoides
TGTCCAGAGAGACAAGGCAGTCCTCTGCTACACATGTGCCTGCGGCAATGAGCCAGCCCCTGGATGCTCCTTGATTTTTGGCTTAGGCTGTGGGAGGTCTGAAGTGTCCAGGTTATCACACAGTTTAGTTCTTCCTATCAGCTTGCCATCCTCTTCACCCGCTAAGTCAGTACACTGACCCGTCCTTATGGAAAATTTCACAACAATATATCAATATATAGATATATCAATATATATATATATCATCTATATATCTATCATCTATATATCCATCTATGTATCTATATATCATCTATAAATCAATATCTCTACATGTCTGTACATCTATATGTATATCATCTATATATCTATCCATAAGTCAATATATATATAATATACATATGTATATCATCTATATATCTATAAATCTATATAAAAATCTATCTATATATCTATCTATATGTTAATCTTGATATAGCCTTGTCTAAAAGGACTATTATTTTCTAGATTTCCTTCATTCAGCCTGAGAGTAAACAGTATGAGTAACAGTTGATCTAATATAAAATCCTCAACTCTGGACCCATATTTTATGATAATTTGGGGGATTATGATTACATCATTCCTACCTCCCATGATCAATCAATAAAGACATCTAATGCCTGGAGCTGGCAAGAAGAAAGATTGATAGCACTTCAGTTCTCGGCCTTGGTCTCTTTGGAATAGACCATGAATGATAGGGAAGAGAAAGCAGGAAGAAGGTCCCATGGGTGGATAGATTGGGAGAGCATGGCTAGGAGGGCTAGCCTGAGAGTATGAGCAGCCTAGGCAGAATATGGCAAGTGATAGCTCACGGTTCTTAGTAAAGAAGTAGAGAAATTAGCATAGAGGATTGGTATCTGCCCCACTCTGGTGCTTTAATGCTTATTATTATTTTTATTTCTTCTTTTATTGTTTAATATTATTTCACAT
Organism: Mus minutoides; assembly: GCA_902729485.2. Taxonomy (NCBI): domain Eukaryota; kingdom Metazoa; phylum Chordata; class Mammalia; order Rodentia; family Muridae; genus Mus; species Mus minutoides. Next base: position 7,159 of record LR752587.1, read on the forward strand.
TATAATTTACTATAGTATTATTATATCATATTAGTTAATATTAATTCTTAATTTATTATTACATATTATTTCTTATTTCTTATTATTAGTTTATTATTATTTCTTATTATCTTCTTTGTCTCATTACAATTATTATTATTTCATACCTCTATAATTTATGTGGTGGTAAGAAATCCACAAGGAATATATACCACAAGCCCAATGACTGAAATGCAATTGAAAGTAAGATATGGTGGTGCACACCTGTAACCTCAGAACCCAACAAACAACAGTTACTTTCTTGGTATACAGGAAGAAAGTCTTCTGGGGTCTCTGCTCATAGAGTCACACACACACCCGCACACAAACATGCACACACACACACACACACACACACACACACACACACACACACACTACATACATATATTCACACATATACTCATGCATCACACATATACCAAGCACACACACACCATACATATACCATACATATACCCCACAAAAACACGCACAAAAATAACACATACATATATACATTTACACATATACATAGACACCACACATGCCTGTGCTCCACCTTATCCATATTTTTACGCACACATAACACATACTTACAGTCACACACATACACATGCATACACCACACATAAACATGAACACACACCATATACATACAATCATACTACACATACCACATATTCATTCACACATATACACATGCACACACACCACATACTTACATGCACACACACTATATACATGAATTCACATGCATGCATATATACACACACACCACACACACCCCTTTTGAGTCTGGTTCATTTTGCTTAACAATGATTTCTAGTTTCCTCTGTTTTTGTGCAGGTATCATGATTTCACTTTTCTTCCTCATTGTATGAAATCATGTCATGTGTACATCCTGTGATCTATTTGGTTAACAAGTGTGAATGCATAAAGCAGTGCCTAGGCTGAGGAATTTACATTGTGGGTGTTCCTCTTAGCCAAGAGTGACATGGCAAGTTTCAAAGTCTCTTGTCCCTCAGTGAACCCCTTGGAGCATGACTCTTGGCCAAGGTTGTGGGGAAGGCAGGATGAGGAAATCGGTAGCTGACATTGTTTGTGTACCTACTTGCCTGGTGATTTCTGCTGCAACCACCAGGTTGTGTGTCTGATGACCTTCCACAGGTTCCACCATCTGCCTGAACTTTGACCTCCTGAGTGTCAAATCAGAACTCCTGGAACCTATTGAATCTGGGGGCTTTGAAACATTTTGAGAAAATATGGACAAGGTAGAGAACAGGGTATCTGAGGTCAGTGAAGCTGGTCTGTACTCATTGTAGCAGGCATTCTTCTGTGAACCCAGAACATGCAGCTCAAATCATGAATGCTGTGTTTGCTGTAGACCCAGTGAGGGCAATGATTGTCCATGCTTCAAACACCCCATTTTTGTGGAGGGTGTTAACCATATGGGCCCAGGGGTTGTTTCTGTGTCTCTCTCTCAGTTTTTCTATGAAACTAAAACTGCCCTAAAATAAAGCCAATTAAGAATATATATGGGACCCAAGGAGCTGAAGGGGTTTGCAGCCCCATAGGAGAAACAGCAATATGAACCTACCAGTATACCCCCAGAGCTCCCTGGGAGTAAACCACCAACCAGAAAGGGACCTGTGGCTCCAGCTTCATATGTAGCAGAGGATGGACGAGTCAGTCATCAATGGAAAGAGAGGCCCTTGGACCTGTGAAGGTTCTATGCCCTAGTATAGAGGAATGCCTGGGCCAGGAAGTGGGAAAGGGTAGGTTGGGGAGCATAGGGAGGGGGGGAAGTGTTAGGGGATTTTCGAAGAGGAAAGGGGATAATATTTGAAATGTAAATTATGAAAATATCTAATTAAAAAACACATATGGGGACTGATAGAGTGGCTCGGTGCTTCAGAGTTCTTACTGTTCTTTGAGCAGACCCTACTTCAGTTCCTCCCATGTTGAGAGGCTCACAATCACTGGTAACTCCAGCTCTGCGGGATAGGATGCCCTCTTCTGGCCTCCAGGGGCACTTGCACTAACGTGCATATTCCCACCCTAATGTGCACATATCTGTTAGAAAAGTGCATGGCTTTTCTAGTCCAGATCTTGGATTTTTGGTCTGAGTCTGAATTTAGGGGCAGTCCTTTGTAAAGCACTTAGTATTGAGTGCCTGCTTGGTTTATAGATCCTGGCTAGGCACTGATGCATGGTAATGAATGAAATGTCTCTCTCTTCACTTCATGGTATCCTGTCATCCTGTCTGGGTGGAAGGAGGACAGACACACAGTCCCCACCCCTACCCTCAGTCTGCAGAGCAAGGGAAGTCCTAGGTCCTCCTGCTCTTTAGAACAGACTCTGGGGCAAACCAGTGTTTGGTTCAGTAAGAACATTGCAACTGTGATTATTGCTGTGAATCGAGAGACTGCACCATAAGGGCAAATTGAGACAGTGCTGCAGCCTAGGAAGAGAAGTTGTCCTCTCCTGTCCCATTCTGACTGCCACTTAGCTCTTGAGTCAATTACTAGCCTCTCTATGAGCCTCTTTTTCCCTCTCAAGGAAATGGAGGTAAAACTGGGCCTCCCTACTTGGTCAGTCCTTAGGATCTCAGGGGACAATGACAGCTTTGAGTGAGGTGCAAAGAGAAGGCCTGGCATAGGTCAGCCCCAGTGAGGTCCAGAGCAGGACCTTGGGTGCTTCTTTGAGCCTTCCCAAGCCCAGCCAGGATGCTCCATCAAGCCTCCTAATGACCAGAAGGGATAAAGGTCCAGGAGCCACACACAGCTGCATCTGGATAGCCCAGTCACCAGGTGAGTTATAATTAATATTCTGAGTCCAGAGATCCATGATCATGAAGATCACCCAATCTGGCTTTGTGATATATAATACCAGCTCAGGGTGACCAGTATCTCACCAGGCTTCTGTTAATGGGGGATCATAGGAAATATATGCACACAAACACATACAGCACATGCACACGTGGTACACATGTGCATACTCACATAGCCCCACATGGGTGGTGGTGGTGGTGGTGGTGGTGGTGGTGGTGGTGGTCGTCGTCATCGATGGCTGTCTTCTTCTTCTTCTTCTTCTTCTTCTTCTTCTTCTTCTTCTTCTTCTTCTTCTTCTTCTTCTTCTTCTTCTTCTTCTTCTTCTTCTTCTTTTTGTTTTTTTCAAGACAGGGTTTCTGTATATAGCCTTGGCTGTCCTAGAACTCACTTTGAAGACTAGGCTGGCCTCGAACTCAGAAATCTGCCTGCTTCTGCATTCCCAAGTGATGGGTTTAAAGGCCTGTGCCACCACCGCCCGGTTGACCTGTGGTCTTCATTTCCACGGGCATGGTCTAGCAGCTTGTTGAGCCTTTGTATCATCCCCTCCACTGGTTCTAATCCCTCCTCTACCTTGGCACCTACTTGGCCCTAGATAAGTCACCCCGAATCCAATAGGCCTGCAGAACATGAGGGCTGATGATGAAAGGTGTGGGAGCAAAGGCCCAGTGGCAGCCATACAGATGAAGACAGAAGCAGTGGAGATATTGATGACCAGAGAGGATGAGGAGATGGGTCAGGCTGATGGGGGTGCAATGAATCACAGCCTGCAGCTCAGAGCTCAGTGTGTACTGAATGACAGCTCTGGGGTTATAGATAATGACCTGTTCCCTCTCTCTGTAATTTCCCCACATGCCCGTGCTCTCTGAGTCATAGTGAAACACCTCAGAGCACACTGAGGCATCCTCTGAGCATCCATATTCCCTATCCACAAGTCAACATCTCCATCTGACCAAGGTTAGGGTCATTCACTCAGCACACCTTCAGGCCAAGTCCATGCACACTTGGTAAAGGTGGCTGGATGAATGAATGAGTCAAGTGCTCCTATTCATGTGTGTAAGAATAGGGAGCTCCCAGGGGAATATCTTCCAGAGTCCTATGTGGTGCTCTGAGGAGTCCTCCCTCTAGCAGCTGTTCCTCCTGGGCTATCACTGAGGCCAGGAGGGATGGGAGCCTCTGAGTAGTTAGTGAGGTAACACATCTCTGTGTTGTTGGAGGGGTGTTGGGGTGTGTGTGTGTGTGTGTGTGTGTGTGTGTGTGTGTGTGTGTAAACTTTGTAATGTGTATGGCATGACATGTGAGTTACTGCCTGAGAAACCATATCCCTCACACTCTTATTCCTAAGCAGTAGGCATGGACTTCCCAGGATACCTGCTGCCATGAGAGAAGGGTCCTTCCTCCTCCTGAAACCCCACCCCTGTGTCTAGCAAGCCCTTGGTGCTTGGGCCCCTGTACTAGACCTGCCCCTCAGCAACAGGAACCTCTATGGTCCCTGCGCTGATGTTTGCCTGGCTACATCCTTCCTTCCCTCTCCTCATTTCCTCTTTGAAGTACAGGTGTTAGAATGTCACTTGCCCCACCCAGGGATGCCTCCAGATCACAGTGACTCCAGGCTCTCTGCCAGAACAGAACTTGGTTTTTAATGCCACTGCACTAGGTTTGACCTGTAAGAGAAACTTTTCAGGTCTGTGGCATCACACCTCACAGGGTGCAGTACTCAGACCTCATTGAGGAAACCTGTGGTCTTTCACAGTAAAAGTCCTCCAAAGTCCCCACCAAGCATTTGCCTGGTTCTGTTTCCCTTCCTTTCATAGAAATAGTTAAGCTGTAAACTCTACACACAGGGACCTTCACTCTTGGTTTACAGCTAAGATGACAGGACTCAGAGAAGTCAAGGTAGCCAAGAACATATGGCTAGAAGGGAAGGCTGTAGGCAGGGATTGACCCAGGGACCACCAAATCTGCATTTCCCATTGTGGCTTTACACAATAAACTGCAGTTCCTTTCAGAGAGGGACACACATAGGCTCAGTCAGGAACAATGAGAGATATTCTACTCTGCTCTATGCTAGTCCTGGCTCAGCACCCTTGGGTTACTGCTGGACCTTCCCACTAGTGTTGGGTGCTGGCCACCTGCCAGGGCAGCCTGAGTCATTGTCCATACAGAATCAGTCCTAGAGGCCCTGTGCCATTCCCCTGGTCACTGGGCAAAGGCCATTGCTGGTTTCTTGGCCTGCAGCATCAGAACACAGTTGATATGAACTGTCATAACAGCCCGTGTGTGAGACATTCCATAGCTGGCTCAGGAGTCCCAAAGAACCTGCTGTATCAAGCCTGGGGCCAACATGTCAACCTGAGCCTCCTTGCCGAGCAGCAAGACAGAGAATCCCATGCTGACTCAATCCCACCAGGACTGACTGCACAAGATGTCCAACTGTAGAGGGACTGGGGGAACGAATGGGAGGCCTCTGCCCTCTCCTGCTTGCAGCAATGTCTTACATATCCTTCAAAAGAACACATAAGGCATGCTGTGCTCCAGGAATTTCAGCAGAATGAGGAGTGTCTTGAGTTCAAGGCTGGCCTGGGCTGTATAGACTCTATCATAGCCAGGTGGTGGTGAGGCACTCCTTTAATCCCAGTACTCAAAAGGCAGAGGTAGATGGATATATGAGAGTTCCAAGCTAGCCTGGTCTACAGAGCACGTTTCAGGACAGCCAAGGCTACACAGAGAAACCTTGTTTCCAAAAATCAAAAGACTCTGTCACTTGAGAATGGGTGAGAGGAGGGAGGATATGCTGGAGTTGGCTATGACTGCTGGTAGAATGCTTGCCTAAGGATCACAGAACTCTAAGGTCTATCCCTAAGTTCACCCCAGGATGCATGCGGTGGTACATGGCTCTATCCCCAGACCTTGGAAAATTGAGGCGGGAGGATCAGGAGTTCAAGATCATCATCCTTTACATAATGAGTTCAGTGTGCAGCCTTGGATACATGAGACCCTGTCTTAAAACCACAGGGTGTGGACTCAGCCCACAGGAAGAAGATGGTTTCTGTAACACAGATGTCTGTTCCTCTGTCTCAGCCTTGAGCTTCTACTGTGCATGTGAGCATTGAGTGTGTCCTAAGATTTTTGACTGGCTAATTCCCCAAGGTTTCCATAAAGCTGGACATTAGGTGAGGAACCTGAGGGCCTGGATCTGCCCTGCCTTTCATGTCTTTCCAGCTATCCACATTGCCAGTTCCAATCTGCTTGGGTGGGTCATCTTGGTGGTGCTCCATGTTAGCTGGCCGACCTCTGTCCTCTCGGGAATACTATCACTTCCTCATTGGGCAGCTGTTGTGTGCTGCAGGGCAGTGAGTTGTCCTTAGTTCTGGACCTGGCACTCACACACACAGTGCTTATTGCTTTCCCCTCCTCCACCGCAGGAACTAGCTGCCCTGATGTCCTGTTGGCCCTATACAGAAGCAGAGGCAGGTACAATGTCTGGTCTGGTGGTAAACATCTTTGATGATAATGACCTCTTGGGAAGGAACAAGAAGCCTTACTTGGGAACCCATAGCTGGATTGGTGTCTAAAAGGAGGGACATCAGCATCTGGCTATTGCACAGCCCCTAGTGTGACACATTCCTGAGTGTCTACTGTCACTATTATGCCACAGTGGTGCTTTCTAGAAGACTAAAACACCCACATCCCTCACATTCCTTCCCAAATCCCTAACCCTGGAGGTCACAAAGTGTTTGAGCCTTCAGGATGATAGGAAGCGTCTCCTGGGCCTTATTCTGAGCCTTTGAAATGTCATGCAGCCCTGAATCATAGTTATCAAACAGTGTGTGTCCCCAGCCCGGTTTGGGGGCACTGTGGGGTTCACTGTGTCAAACTATTAAATACAGAAATGCAGGGCCCCACAGTCTGAGAAGTGGAGTGTTCCATGTGTGTAAGTATGAGGACCTGGGTTCAGATTCCCAGCACCTGTGTAAAGCGCCACATGTGGCATTGTTCCCTGTGACCCCAGAACTGTGGGATAGAGACAACAGGAATCAGTTCTAGGGTCATTCTGGCCAGCTAGTCTAGACAAAATGGTGAATAGTACTCTCTGGATTCCAAGAGAGGTCCTGAATTAAAAACAGGGGCAGGACTCTGAGGCCTGGAGACCTATTTTAGTGCTTATGAACAACTACTTTTTCAGGGGATCTCAATTCAGTTCACAGCACCCACATCTGGCTCTGTGAACCACTAGTAAGTTCAGTTCCAGAGCCCTGACTTCTTCCTGCCTCTCTAAGCATGTGGCCTACATACACACAGACATACTTGTGAATAGGAATTTTAAAATCATTTTTAACATGAAAACGATAACTGAGCAGTGGCAGCACACACCTTCGATCCAGCACTCGGGAAGCAGATGCAGGTGGGTCTCTGTGAGTTTAAGGCCAGCCTGGTCTACAGAGTGAGTTCCAGAATAGCCAGGGCTACACAGAGAAACCCTGTCTTGGGAGAAGGGCAGAGTAAAGAAAAGAAAAATGTATGTCTTGCATTCTCATGTCAACTTCTATATCCTGCATGGGCAATCATGCCTGTGTGTATATGTATAAGGGTGCATGTGTGTGTGCATGAGGTTTGTATATGCTCAGACCGGGCATTGGCACTATTAGAAGGTGTGGCAGGTTTGGGTTAAGTATAAACTTGTGGGAGTAGGCATGTCACTTTGGGTGTGGGCTTTTAGACCCTCATCCTAGCTGCCTGGAAGTCAGTATTCTGCTAGCAGCTTTCAGTTCCTTCTGCACCATGCCTGCCTGGTTGCTACCATGTTCCATCTTTGAAGATAAGAGACTGAACCTCTATACAGAGAAACCCTGTCTCAAAAAACAAGAACAAAAAAGAGAGGGAGAGAGGGAGAGAGAGAAAGATTGAACCTCTGAACCTGTAAGCCAGCCACAATTAAATGCTGTCCTTTGTAAGAGTTGACGTGGTTGGTCATGGTATCTGTTCACAGCAGTAAAACTCTAACTAATATAGTGTATAACACACACTCAAGCATGGGGGCACATACATACATACACACACACACACACAGAAAAGGTAGTTCAGTGCCTGATCTGAGAAAGTACTCTGAACACACAGGACCAGAGTCTGAAGGTAGTTGTGAATTTATGCTAATACTAGAGGCCTCTCCCAAGAGAAATCACCTATACCCAAGGACTGACCCTCTCTGACCAGACAACAAGAAGGGCAGGGAGGTGGAGGATCTGCAGATGCAGAGACCCTGGGGCGGAATCATACTTACCAGGGTTCAAAGAGGGGAAAACCACAGTAAGGATATCCCAAAAGTGTATGTCTTGCATGCACCACCATGCCCAGCCCCAAAAGTGTAAGTCTTGGCCGTGCATGGTGGTGCATGCCTTTTAATCCCAGCACTCGGGAGGCAGAGGCAGAGGCAGGCGGATTTCTGAGTTCCAGGCCAGCCTGGTCTGCAAAGTGAGTTCCAGGACAACCAGGGATTCAGAAATGCCATTCGAGATGTAGAGGAGAATAACCGTGGAGTCTGGGAAATCTGTCAGCAAGGAGTGGTGGGATGTTTGTATTTGAACAGGCTGCAGGGTGTGAGTAGGAGCTTCCTCAGTGACTGGAGTGGGTGTGACCCAGATGAGCCTGGCTTAGTGAGGAGAGTCACCCACATGGCCCCCTTCCTATTACAGTAACAGTTTCTAGTAAGAAAAATGTTCTTGGGGATTTCCTGTTCTTTTCTCTACCTCCTCTGGTTCCCCAAGTGTGTGGGGCCTCTCTGCCTTGGGAAAGAGAGAGGGAGACAGGTCTGGCAGTGCAGGGTGGGGCTTTCTGTGCAGCCTTGCCTGCTGCCCCTCTTTCTCCTTTTACATTGCACTTTTACTTTGTTGCTGAAGTTTTATGCATTTGGATTAATTTTTGTGTGATGGGCAAGGGTCCCAGTGAATGTACATCAGAGGACACAACCTCTGGGATTCAGTTCTCTCCTCCTACCACATGAGTTCTCAGGCTTAAACTCAAGTCATCAGGCTTGGTGGTTGCTGCCTTTACCCAGGGAGTGATTTAAATGGCCCTGCTACCATTTTTTTTTCTTAAACAGTCATTGAGGCTCTGGGGAGTTAGGAGTGTGAGCTCCTGGGGTGTGGCTTTTGCAGTGACTAGTACCTTGACATGGGAATCTATGGTTCAGATGGCAGGCTGAGGTTGCATGCGGGTACCCAGTAACACTCTAGTCTCCCTCCCATAAATCTCACTGGGTGGCTGGCTGTTGTCCCACTCAGAAGAGGAGGGTACCTCTCTTACTGTAGCCTTTGGCCTCCCTGGCTGGGGTCAGGCTGGCTTCTCCAGAGAGATACAAAGTAGCTCTGCAGCCTAGGTCTGTGGACCTGAGGAGAACTGTGGGATGGCAATGCATTATCTCTCAGTCCTGGTCTCAGTGAATGAAGTGATCACCGGATGATATAGGACGCTAATTGCCGTGAATAGGATCCCTGTGTGGTGGCATCAGATCCAGAGTCCTTGGCACTGCCCAGTGCTATCTACAGAAATATGATGACAGCTACATTCATATATAATATGAGATTTCTCTACAACCACATGGAAAGAGGAAAGAGAAACGAGGTGAACAATGTCCACAGTCTGTTGGATTTAACCCATTGTATTCCAAACAGGCCCAAATTCCCTAAGGACTTACTTAGTTTGGACTAGTGTTTCTCAGTCTTCTAATGCTGTGACCCAAATTATTTTTATTGCTACTTCATATCTGTAAATTTTGTTACTGTTACCTTTACATATCGTAATATTGATATGTACTTTCTGATAGATTTAGGCAACCCCTATAAAGGGTCCTGCAATCCCCAAGGAGTTGTGTCCACCCATTGAGAAGCTCTGGTTTAGACCTACTAGGCTTTCTTGCCTAGTTTGGAAATTGAAAGGGGTGTCTGCAGAGGGCTAGGGAATCTGTCAGCCTGCGCCCTCTAGTGTCTGTCCATCCTCAGTGCAGCTTGTGAGGCTCAAGGTGCATCTTCTGTAGCTGATGGCCATTCTCAGGGCTGCACTGAAGTGGAGGCTAAGGCTGTTTGAGTTTCACCTACAGCAGGATGGAGGAGGATGAGGGAGAGGAGGAGGATGAGGACGAGGACGAGGAACAACATTCTGGTCACCTTAAGAAAGAGCACAGTTGATGCTGATTTCCCCCTGCCACCTACTGTTCCACCTGACATGGAACAGGCTCTCCATCAGCCAAGCCCACATGGTCTGTTGAAGTTCCAATTCACAGAGGATGCACCCAGTCTCCTGAGTCCAGTACTTCATAGGGATTTGATACCCATGTCTCCCACCACCTTCCCTCCAGGGTCTGTGTCTAGCATTCCTTGATGTTTGGCAGTCTGACTGATGAGACTGCTGCATGGTGGTCCGAACTGTACCAAGAGTGTTCCTAGCCAGCACTGAGCTGTGGTTAATGGGACATTGGAGCTCCCAAGGGCCTTTCCCAGTGACAGCACATCTCTGCTGTTAGCTAAGCTTTTTACTCGCAGTACCAAGCTCGGTTTATAGATTTTAACAGAGCTCCCCCAGGTACTTGTTTGCTCTTTCTTTACAATTCTGTGTGTTAAGGGAAATAAGAACATAACAGGGTCCCCACCAGCATGCCAGATTTCCTTGGGCACACAGTCTGTGCACTCCCCAACCAGCCCTAGAGGACTCCCCACGCGATCTTGGATCCAGCAGTGAGTGGAGCACAACATCAGTTTCGGGGAAATACAAGAGTGACCAGACAAGAAACAGAGGTCCCTTCCGGTCAGTTATATTGAGGACAGCAAGCACCTGAGATAATCAGATGGCAGGAGGCAAGCATAAGAAGAGAAGCAACAGAAACCAGGGTTACCTGACATCACCAGAACCAAATTCTCCCACCAATGCAAGTCCAGTATACACCATCAAACCATAAAAGGAAGACATGGATCAAAAGTCACTTCTCATGATGATGATGGAGGACTATAAGAAGGAATTACAGGAAGACACAGGTAAACAACTAGAAGCATGTAAAGAGGAAACGCAAACATCCCTTAGAGAGATTCAGGAAAACAATACCAAACGGGAAATGGAATTGAAGAAAACAATCCAGGATATAAAAATAGAACTAGAAATAATAAAGAAAACCCAAAAGGAGATAACCCTGGAGATAGAAACCTTAGGAAAGAAATCAGGAACCATAGATACAAGCATCAGCAACAGAATACAAGAGATGGAAGAGAGAATCTCAGGTGCAGAAGATTTCATAGAGAACATGGGCTCAACAATCAAAGAAAACGCAAAATGCAAAAAGAGCCTAACTCAGAATATCCAGGAAATCCAGGACACAATGAGAAGACCAAACCTTCTGATAACAGGAGTAGATGAGAATGGAAATTTCAACTTAAAGGGCCAGCAAATATCTTCAACAAAATTTTAGAAGAAAACTTTCCATACCTAAAGAAAGAGATACCCATAAACATTCAAGGAGTCTACAGAACTCCAAACAGACTGGACCAGAAAAGAAATTCCTCCCGACACATAATAATCAGAACAACAAATGCACTAAATAAAGACAGAATATTAAAAGCAGTAAGGGAAAAAGATCAAGTAATATATAAAGGCAGTCCTATTAGAATTACACCAGACTTCTCACCTGAGACTATGAAAGCCAGAAGACCCTGGACAGATATGATGCAGACACTAAGAGAACACAAATGCCAGCCCAGGTTACTATACCCAGCAAAACTCTCAATTACGATGATGGAGAAACCAGAGTATTCCATGACAAAATGAAATTCACACAATATCTTTCCACGAATCCAGCCCTTCAAAGGATAATAACGGAAAAGCACCAATACAAGGACCGAAACTATGCCCTAGAAAAACCACGAAAGTAATCCTTTAACAAACCTAAAAGAAGACAGCCACAAGAACAGAATCCCAAGTCTAACAACAAAAATGGCAGGAAGGAACAATTACTTTTCTTTAATATGTCTCAATATCAATGGACTCAATTCCCCAACAAAAAGACATAGACTAACAGACTGGCTTCACAAACAGGACCCAACATTTAGCTGCCTACAGGAAACACACCTCAGGAAAAAGACAGACACTACCTCAGAGTAAAAGGCTGCAAAACAATTTTCCAAGCAAATATTCTGAGGAATCAAGCTGGAGTAGCCATTCTAATATCGAATAAAATTGACTTTCAACCCAAAGTTATCAAAAAAGTCAAGGAGGGGCACTTCATATTCATCAAAGGTAAAATCTTCCAAGAGGAACTTTCAATTCTGAATTCCATGCTCCGAATCCAAAGGCAGCCACATTCATTAAAGAAACTTTAATAAAGCTCAAAGCACACATTGCACCTCATATAATAATAGTGGGAGACTTCAATACCCCACTCTCATTAATGGACAGATCCTGGAAACAGAAACTAAACAGAGACACAGTGAAAATAACAGAAGCTATGAAACAAATTAATTTAACAGATATCTACAGAACATTTTATCCTAAAAAAAAAGGATATACCTTCTCAGCACCTCATGGCGCCTTCTCGAAAATTGACCATATAATTGGCCACAAAACAGGCCTCAGCAGATACAAAAATATAGAAATTATCTCATGCTTCCTATCCGATCGACATGGACTAAGATTGATCTTCAATAACAACATAAATAACAGATCGCCAACATTCACATGGAAACTGAACAACACTGTAATCAATGATACCTTGGTCAAGGAAGGAATAAAGAAAGAAATTAAAGACTTTCTAGAGTTTAATGATAATGAAGCCACAACATACCCAAACTTATGGGACACAATGAAAGCATTCCTAAGAGGAAACTCATAGCTCTGTGTTCCTCCAAAAAGAAACTGGAGAGAGCATACATTAGCAGCTTGACCGCACAACTAAAAGCTCTAGAACAAATGGAAGCAAATTCACCCAAGATGAGTAGGTGCAGGAAATGATCAAACTCAGAGGTGAAATCAACCATGTGGAAACAAAAAGAACCATTCAAAGAATCAATCAAAACAAGAGCTGGTTCTTTGAGAAAGTCAACAAGATAGATAAACCCTTAGCCAGACTCACTAGAGGGCACAGGGACAGCATCCCAATTAACAAAATCAGAAATGAAAAGGGAGAAATAACAACAGATCCTGAGGAAATCCAAAACACCATCCAGTCCTTTTACAAAAGGCTATATTCAAAAAAAAATTTAAATCTGGATGAAATGGACAAATTTCTATACAGATACCAAGTATCAAAGTTAAATCAGGATTAGATTAATGACCTAAACAGTCCTATATCTCCTAAAGAAATAGAAGCAGTCATTAACAGTCTCCCAACCAAAGAAAGCCCAGGACCAGATGGGTCTAGCACAGAGTTCTATCAGACCTTCAAAGAGGACCTTAATCAAGTTCTTCTCAAAATATTCAACAGAATAGAAAGTGAAGGTACGCTACCCAATTCATTCTTTGAAGCCACAATTACTCTGATACCTAAACCACATAAAGACAAAAGAAAGATAGAGAACTTCAGACCAATTTCCCTTATGAATATTGATGCTAAAATTCTCAATAAAATTCTCACTAACCGAATCCAAGAACACATCAAAACGATCATCCATCCTGACCAAGTAGGCTTCATCCCAGGAATGCAGGGATGGTTCAATATATGGAAATCCATCAACTTAATCCACTATATAAACAAACTCAAAGATTAAAAACCACATGATCATCTCTTTAGATGCTGAGAAAGCATTTGACAAAATCCAACACCCGTTCATGGTAAAAGTCTTGGAAAGATCGGGAGTCCAAGGCCCATAACTAAACATAATAAAAGCAATCTACATCAAACTAGTAGCCAACATCAAACTGAATGGAGGAAGCTGGAAGCAATCCCACTAAAATCAGGGACTAGACAAGGCTGCCCACTCTCTCCCTAGCTATTAAATATAGTACTTGAAGTCCTAGCCAGAGCAATTCAATAACAAAAGGAGGTCAAGGGGATACAAATTGGAAAGGAAGAAGTCAAAATATCACTATTTGTAGATGATATGATAGTATATATGAGTGATCATAAAAACTCCACCAGAGAACTCCTAAACCTGATAAACAGCTTCAGTGAAGTAGCTGGATATAAAATTAACTCTAACAAATCAATGGCCTTTCTCTATACAAAGGATAAATTGGCTGAGAAAGAAATTAGGGAAACAACACCCTTCACAATAGTCACAACAATATAAAATATCTTGGTGTGACTCTAACTAAGGAAGTGAAAGATCTGTATGACAAGAAGTTCAACTCTCTGAAGAAAGAAATTGAAGAAGATCTCAGAAGATGGAAAGATCTCCCATGCTCTTGGATTGGCAGGATCAATATAGTAAAAATGGCTATCTTGCCTAAACAATCTACAGATTCAATGCATTCCCCATCAAAATTCCAATTCAATTCTTCACAGAGTTAGATAGGGTTATTGGCAAGTTCATTTCGAATAACAAAAAACCTAGGATAGTAAAAACTATTTTCAACAATAAAAGAACCTCTGGTGGAATCACCATGTCAGACCTCAAGTTGTACTACAGAGCAATTGTAATAAATACTGCATGGTACTGGTACAGCAACAGACAGGTAGACCAATGGAATAGGATTGAAGACCCAGAAATGAATCCACACACCTCTGGTTGCCTGATCTTTGACAAGGGAGCTAAAACCATCCAGTGGAAAAAAGATAGCATTTTCAACAAATGGTGCTGGCACAACTGGCGGTTATCATGCAGAAGAAATGAGAATTGATCCATTCTTATCTCCTTGTATGAAGGTCAAGTCTAAGTGGTTTAAGGAACTCCACATAAAACCAGAGACACTGAAACTTATAGAGGAGAAACTGTGGAAAACCCTCGAAGATATGGTTCCTGGGGGAATATTCCTGAATAGAACAGCAATGGCTTGTGCTAGGAGATCAAGAATTGACAAATGGGACCTCATAAAGTTCCAAAGCTTTTGTAAGGCAATAGATCCTGTCAATAAGACAAAAAGACCACCAACAGATTGGGAAAGGATCTTTACCTATCCTATATCATAGGGGACTAATATCCAATATATATAAAGAACTCAAGAAGGTGGACACTAGAAAATCAAATAACCCCATTAAAAATGGGGCACAGAGCTAAACAAAGAATTCTCAACTGAGGAATACCGAATGGCTGAGAAGCACCTGAAAAAATGTTCAACATCCTTAATCAGCAGGGAAATGCAAATCAAAACGACCCTGACATTCCATCTCACACCAGTAAGAATGGCTAAGATCAAAAATTCAGGTGACAGCAGATGCTGGCGAGGATGCGGAGAAAGAGGAACACTACTCCATTGTTGGTGGGATTGCAAGCTTGTTGAACCACTCTGGAAATCAGTATGGCAGTTCCTCAGAAAATTGGACATAGTACTTCCAGAAGATCGTGTAATACCTCTCCTGGGCATATACCCAGAAGATGTTCCAACTGGTAATAAGGACACATGCTCCACTATGTTCATAGCAGCCTTATTTATAATAGCCAGAAGCTGGAAAGAACCCAGATGTCCCTCAACAGAGGAATGGATACAGAAATTATGGTACATTTACACAATGGAGTACTACACAGCTATTAAAAACAATGAATTTATGAAATTCCTAGGTAAATGTATGGATCTGGAGGGTATCATCCTGAGTGAGGTAACTCAATCACAAAAGAACTCACATAATATGTACTCACTGATAAGTGGATATTATTAGCCCAGAAACCTAGATTACCCAAGATACAATTTGCTAAACACATGAAACTCAAGAATAATGAAGATCAAAGGGTGGACACTTCACCACTTCCTAGAATTAAGAACAAAGCACACATTGAAGGAGTTACGGAGATCAAGGGTGGAGCTGAAACAAAAGGATGGACCAACCAGTGACTGCTGTAGCCGGGGATCCATCCCATAATCAGCCACCAAGCACAGACACTATTGCATAAGACAGCAAGATACTGCTTAAAGGGCCCTGATATCGTGTGAGGCTATACCAGTGCCTAGCAAACACAGAAGTAGATGCTCACAGTCAGCTATTAGCTGGAACACAGGGTTCCCAAGGGAGGAGCTAGAGAAAGTACCCAAAGAGCTAAAGGGGTCTCCACCCCTATAGGTGGAAGAACAATATGAACTAACTAGTACCCCCAGAGCTCATGTCTCTAGCTGCATATGTAGCAGAAGATGACCTAACTGGCCATTATTGGGAAAAGAGGCCGCATGGTCATGCAAACTTTATAAACCCCAGTAAAGGGGAATGCCAAGGCCAAGATGTGTTAGTGGGTGGGTAGGAGATCAGGGAGGGGGGTGTGAGATGGTTTAGGGGACTTTAGGGATAACATTTGAAATGTAAATGAAGAAAATATCTAATAAAAAGTGAAAAAAAAACATAACAGACCCTGGGAGAAGGGGTAGGAGCTGTTAGCTCCCTCCCCCAATTCCCATTACAGTGAAGTCACATGTCCTCCATGCTCCAAGGCTGTTGTCTGTCAGATCTAATCCCTGCTAGAATATGAAGTGCTTTAAACCAAGAGGGAGGTGGCTGTATGAGACCAAGGGACCCTCATTCCTCTCCCCTAAAAAGATGAAAGCAGGGGCTGGTGAGATGGCTCAGTGGTTAAGAGCTCCAACTGTTCTTCTGAAGGTCCAGAGTTCAAATCCCAGCAACCACATGGTGGCTCACAACCATCCTTAATGAAATCTGATGCCCTCTTCTGGAGTATCTGAGGACAGCTACAGTGTACTTACAAATAATGAATAAAATAAATCTTAAAAAAAAAAAAAAGATGAAAGCAGTGTTGTCTGATAAATGAAGCCTGGGTTAGTCTGATGGNGGGGTCACTGTCACTGACTGCACTGGGCTGAGAGTTCCTATGGCTCAGGGCTGGCTGCTGGATATTCAAGAATCTTGGCAGCACTTAGCATTGTAAAGGTGTGTTTTTCCATCTGGCTGTAGTGGAACATGGCAGGGCGGGAGGACTATGCTCCACAGAGTCCCTTCAGGAATGAGGCTTCTTTACATAGAGCTCTTTTTTTTACTGGTGTTTCAAATAAGGGTCAATCCTACCCTCTCTTCCTCCTTATCTCATACAGCTTTTGCCATTAGTCCCAGGTGCTTAAGATGGCCAGACACATTCCTATTGTCACAACCCTTTCTTTGACTGACATTGCATGCAGGAGTAGATCTTCAAGTCATTGCTCCTCTCAGAACCAGGTCCTGAGGCCCAGACCCTTCCTTTTCCCTTTTCTACATCCCATGAACCCTCACCACCTCAGGGATAGCCATGAAACATGGATTGAGGGCTCCCGGGTAGTCTCCAACTTCCTGATGCTTATGCCTTGTTCTTTGATTCCAAAGAGGTTCACTCAGGATCTGCTTGGATGCTAGCTATGTCAAAGTTCTTCCTGCCTCCAAATTATTATTAGTACATCCTGGGAACCAGTGTGTGTGTGTGTGTGTGTGTGTGTGTGTGTGTGTGTGTGTGTGTGTGTGTGTGTGTACTATAACCACAACAGCAAGAATGTCCTAAACCAATAGAAAGCATGCATTCTAACGAGCAACCTGATACCAGGGAGGAGGCAAAGGCTGGGCAGAGGCACAGCCTTGTGTTCTGGAGCTCCCACCTCTGAAATATTTGGTAAGGAGCAGATCTTCAATCCATTGGGAAGAGAATGGGAAACAAGGGAAATGAAGCCTCTCCTCCAACACCTCCAAGGCTGTCTGCACTGCAGGCTCCTCCAGGCAGACATCTCCAGAGCGGGTACAAGGAGTTTGGCATTTTAGTAGCATCTGTTAGATGATAAATCACAGACACAGCAGTGATGTGTGTTCAATGAGGTGAGTGGATGCTGCGTGTGTGAGCTGCAAACCAAGGGTCTGTGACAAGGCTGTGGGGTGCAGGGTTGTTGATCATGAAGAGGAGCCACAAGCACAGGGCTGGCTATGGTGGCAATGCAGCTGTTTCCACATTGCCCTCTCTGGGACTGTCCTACCCGCACAATCCCATAGCCAGGTATTCTGGAGTCAGGTCCTGGCTCACTTAGGGAGGTTCTGCAGCTCTCTGACCGTCAGTTCTCTGGTTAGGAATATGTATCTGATGGGGGATGTTTCTAAGTGGACCCCAGGCCAGAGACACATTGTAAGTCTCCCTGTGTGAATGGTTCAGTGGTGAGGGCCTTGGAGGTACATGGCTTCACCAGGTCTAGTTCTTTTCTCTCTAATACTAGTATTTGAGCAAGGGACCCCACACCTCCCAACTTGCTCTAACCTGGCTTCTCTACTTTTTACCTGCTACCACCCTAAACTCTGCCCTCTTTTCTGGGGTCTCTTGCTCACCTTGTTTCACAGTTTTGTCTCCTGCCTGAGGGCCTCCTGAGTGCCTGCCTCTGACAGTATCATCCTAGAAGCAAACTTCCTGGGCTCAGCTCATTGTCCCTTCCTCTAGATACTCCAGTTCCTTTCTTTCTCTCCTGCCCTCCTTTTCCCTCTCCCTCATTTCTACCTCCCTTCCTTCCTTCCTTCCTTCCTTCCTTCCTTCCTTCCTTCCTTCCTTCC
>LR752587.1:33476-45345 GCA_902729485.2 Mus minutoides
AAAAAAAAAAAAAAAAAAAAAAAAAAAGCTTTCCAGCCAGCAAGGAAATGATTTTCAAAATATGTCCGCACTCAAAGCAAAGCAACCTCTTGCCTGGCGCTGCCTTCAGCCAGTTTCTAAAGTGTTCTTTACTCTCTTGTGTACTCTGACATGGAGGCTTGTGTTCCAACAGACAATACTGAGGCTTGCCCAGTTCCCAGGCTTGGCTTTCTTCTCTGTGACATGGCGATAAGCCCACTTGCGTGGGTGTAGGGCTAAAGTAGCACTTTGTTGGTGGCACACTTAACATGGAGGGCCATTGTTTCTGATTGTCAAAGCCAAGAGCTTCACCAGTTTCACAGTGTAGACTGCATCCCCACTGTACACATGTCCAATTGTTTGCCTCTCACAATGGAGGCCACTGAGCTCATAATCTGCCTTGTAAACATGGGCCACTTGCTAGCACTCAAGAGAGGAGAAGTCTGGCTTTCACGGAAACTGGTACAGAATAGGACAAGATTAGGACAGCGCCTGGCGTGGTGGCACATGCTTTTAGTCCCAGCACTTGGGAGGCAGAGGCAGGCAGATTTCTGAGTTCGAGGCCAGCCTGGTCTACAGAGTCAGTTCCAGGACAGCCAGGGCTATACACAGAAATCCTGTCTCTTGAAAAGGGATGTCTTGAGGGTTTAGAAGTGTGAGTTATCTTTCCTTAATGTGCAAAATAATCAAAATGTGAGTGACCAGATTCTCCTGAGTGCCCCTCCCAGGCCTTTGCTGCTATCCACTGCGATTCTTACTCATTAAAGCACATTTCATGTGTATTCAACCCTAAGGAAAGTTGAATGAAATTTAAATATAAATTGCTATGATGTTAAATGGCCCAGTTGAATAAACGTGTGGGATAAAACATTTACATATACACTGAAAACTGATTTTTTAAGTCTCACACTTTAAAAATGATTTGTTCAGAATTATGAATTAATACAATGTTGATAAATGGAATGCAAATCTGCAACATCTTTTAAAACACTTTTCTAAATTATTTTTTAAGGATGTAATAATTGTTTGGTTGGGAGAAGTTGAATTGTTCTGTTGCCTTCATTTTCATCTTGTGGTTTGTCTCTTTTGATAAATTGCCTTACATTAAAAATTGTAAACAAATATATACCCCATTTAGAAATTGTTGCCTTTTCTGTCATTAAACTCGGGTACAAATTGGCATAACTTAAAAGCTCTGTAATGCCCAAACAATAATTACAAAAGTAAGATAACCCTGGTTTCTTGTGAGTGTGTGTGTGTAAGTGTGTAAGAGATATTTTTTCAGTTAAATGTTTTATCTATGATTTCTTTAGTAGATATTCTTCCATAAACTTGACAAAACAAGTTTCATAAATGAGTTGTATTTTCTTACATTAAAGTTTATATAAAGTTGTAAAAAAAAAAAAAACAAAAACAAAAAAAAAAACAAAACAAAAACAAAAACAAGATTAGGACAGCAAAGGTGGATAGCTCTCAACACCAGAAGCTGGCAAGAGTCTACACTAGAGGACGCTGTGATAGTTTTTTTGTTTTGTTTTGTTTTTGGTTTGGTTTGGTTTGGTTTGGTTTGGTTTGGTTTGGTTTGGTTTGGTTTGGTTTGGTTTGGTTTTTCGAGACAGGGTTTCTCTGTATAGCCCTGGCTGTCCTGTGATAGTTTTAACTGTCAACTTGACTCAGTTTAGAATCACCTCAGAAGTCTTTTTTTTTTCTTTTTAGATTTAGTATTTATTATCGACATGAGCATTTAGCTGAATGTATGTTTGTGTAATATGTTAGAGTCCAGAAAAGGGCCCTGGGTCACGCTGGAACTGGAGTTACAAATGATTGGGAACCGCCCTATGGATGCTGGGAACTTTATCCAGGACCCTCTGCAACAGCTGCAACTGCACTTAACTACCAAGCTATCTCACCAGCAATAAAGGAGAGCCTTTTTTTTGCTTGTTGGTTTGTTTTTTAACAGACAAAGTTTCTTTCTGTAGTCCTGTGTACTGGCTAGTTTTGTGTCAACTTGAGACAGCTGGAGTTATCACAGAGAAAAGAGCTTCAGTTGGGGAGATGCCTCCAAGAGATCTAGCTATAAAGCATTTTCTCAATTAGTGATCAAGGGGGAAAGGCCCCTTGTGGGTGGGACCATCTCTGTTCTGGGAGTCTTGGTTCTATAAGAGAGCAGGCTGAGCAAGCCAGGGGAAGCAAGCCAGTAAGAACATCCCTCCATGGCTTCTGCATCAGCTCCTTCCTTCTGACCTGCTTGAGTTCCAGTCCTGATTTCTTTGGTGATGAACAGCAGTATGGAAGTGTAAGCCAAATAAACCCTTTCCTCCCCAACTTGCTTCTTGGTCATGATGTTTGTGCAGGAATAGAAACCCTGACTAAGACACCCTGGCTGTCCTGGAACTTGCTGTTTAGACCATGTTGGCTTAAATCTCAGGGATCCACCAGTCTGCCTCCTGAGTACTGGGATTAAGATGTGTGCCACCACTGCTCAGCTCAGAAGAATCTTAAACCAGTGGTTCTCACCCTATGGGTTCCTACCCCTTTGGGGAATCAAATGAACTTTTCCCAGGGGTGGACTAAGACCAACAGAAAACACAGATATTCATATTCTTATTCATAACAATAGTGTAATTACAGTTATGAATTAGCAGTGAAAATAATCTTATGGTTGAAGGTCACTACAACACAAGGAACTGTATTAAAGGGTCACAGCATTAGGAAAGCTGAGAACCATTCATCTACATTATGGCAGCCTATGATCATGCCTGTTGGGGGTTGTGTTGTTGGTTAATTGATGTGAGAAATCCCATTACTATTCTCTAGACAGGGGCCTGAACAGTATAATAAAGGGAAAAGCAGAGTATCAGAAAAAAAAGTTCATAGTATCATTATGAGCTAGGTGCTCACACATCTATTCTCTCTGCCCTGTGATGTTTTAAAGCCTTGACTTCCTGAAGTGATGAATTGTAACCTAGAACTAAACCAAAGAAAACTTGCTCCCTTAAGTTGCTTTTAGTCAGGGGATTTTTATCACAGTAACAGAAATGTAATTTGACATGCACCCAAAATTTATCCTGTCTCCCCAGCTGCCCCATACCATGGTGGCTCTCCAGGCCTCTAGGTGGAGCTATCAGCTTACTTCAGGCCACAGAGTTCATTACCAAACCACATGACTAGTGCTCAATCCCCAAGACCTACACCCTAGAAGGAGAACCAGATCTTCCAAGTTGTCCTCTGACCACTTGTATGTCTCAAAATGGCATATGTGCCTCTGTGTGTGTGTGTGTGTGTGTGTGTGTGTGTGTGTATAAGAGAGAGAGAGAGACAGAGACAGACAGATAGAGAGAGAAGAATGGACATTGTCCTTTTTCCAGAGGGCTCCAAACTTTAACCAGATCACTGGCTAATGCTAAGTCTCCCACTTCCATTCGTAAGGCAAACTGTCCCTGGAAGAATTCAACAAAGGTGCCAAGAGCGACCCATCCATTGTCTGATTCCTGCAGTGTGATCCCAACAGTGCTAGCCAGTTCTGACAGGAATGGGCTTTTCAACATTTGTGAGAAACACAGGGTTGACCTGCCATCTTCAGCTTTGCTTGTAAAAGTGGATTTCTCTGTGATTTCTCCTGCTCTCCCAGGACCTGGGTCAAGGCAGCACATTATACCCACCTGGCCTAGCCAGCTGCAGCTCCCTCCTCTATCTGATCCATTATATGTCCCTCCCCATCCAGTCCAGGCTGGTTCCTTCCAAGGGTTCAAGTGTTCTCGGCTGTAGGGCTCCTTCCCTGCCCACAGAGGGCCTGGAGGCCCTTAAGGACACCAGACAGGAATTTTCAGTATCTCATGGAGACCTGCTGATTTATTCTATGATCCTAGACGACTTTGTGAGGATGAAGAAGATGGAGAGAAGACAGGCAAGGCTTTCCTGTTCAATTCTTCACCTCCCTTGTTCATTTTCTCTGACCAAAACCATTTGCACGTATACACCGTGGTTCCTTACTTTTAATATATGAGTTATGTATCTGGTGATATGGACTATAATATTCAGTCCCTGTATTTAATGCCTCTGGTGGCCTTTAAAGCATGGTCCCCTGTGGCCTGGGATTGCACCCACCCCCAAGTCTGGTATTTATGTATTCATGATTGGCCTGATTCCACAGGAGATATATGCAAGCCCAGGCCTCTGGACTTCTGCCCTCTCTTCTGCAAATACAGGTGTTCCTGTGTGCTCCATCCTTCCTTTTGATTTGTCTGGCATATTAAAATGATCAAATATACCAAAGTCTGTGAGTTTCCTGAGTTGCTGCAAGCACACTGTTCATGGTTCATTCTCCAGTGAGTGTGGAGATGAAGCAGGAGAAGGGGTAGACATAGGGAAAGACCTTGAATGTATGGATCAGCTGAGAATTTAGTCAGAGAGGAGTCCATGCCAGCCTTTCCCCACTCAGTGGGCTCCACACACAGCAATGCCATTGGCCCTCCTGCTTAAAGCCACAGAGCCTGTATATTGAGCCCAGACAGTCTGATGGAGTTCAGGAAGCACCCACTGAGCACCTGTCCTGGGTGAGCCCTGGAGACTCTGAGATTGGCCAGACATTGTCTTTGCTCCCACCTCACCTCAAGGAGAAAGGTTATGTTGGCTAAAAGATGTTAAGATGTTTTAGATTTTGGACAGAAATAGTCCATGAGGACCAAACAGGGCATGTGCCTTGGCTAATGTCACCCAGCAAGTTCAGGATCACTTATTCAAATAATGGGGAGTAAGAGGATGGATGGATATGTCTGCCCAGTTATGAAGACTTCTCTCTCTCTCTCTCTCTCTCTCTCTCTCTCATTACAAATGGTTGTGAGCCACCATGTGCTTGCTGTGATTTGAACTCAGGATCTTCAGTAGAGCAGTCAGTGCTCTTAAACACTGAGCCATCTCTCCAGCCTTGGGAATCTTCTCAAATGGGGAACTCAAAGACACGCAAGAAGTGAGAGTACAGTGAGGGGCAGAAATTAGAGCACAGAAATGGGGCGACTGAGGCAGGAAAGTCATGAGTTCTAGGACAACGTGGGCTCCATAGCGAGACCCCACCTCAAAAATCCAAAAGCAGAGACCAAGTCTGATCTCCCAGACCCTCATGGTGAAAGGGAAGAACTGACTCCCATAAGTTGTCCTTTGGCCTCACCTGTGCTTACAATCCCAGCAGTCAGGGGACCTGACAATGTCATCAGGCGTCCAAGGTCATTCCTACCTACATACTGAGTTTGAGGACAGCCAGGGTTCCATAGTGAGATCCCATCTCAAAAACAAAACGTGACAATTGTCATAGAAAGTAATAATTAGGACTTGGTGGTTAAGAGCACTGGTGGCACTTCCAGAGACCCTGAGTTCAATTCCCTAGCACCCACATATCAGTTCACAACTGTCTGTAACTTCTGTTCCAGGAGATCTGGCACCCTCACACAGACATACATACAAGCAAAACACCAATACCTGTGAAATAAATTTAGATAAACCTTTAAAAAGAAAAGGAAGAACTTATTCAAGGAAGAAGCTGTCTTGTGGGCAAACCCTGAGATAGAATTCTCCAGGGGACCCCAGAACAACCACAGGATGTGTTGTTGGAAGTGAAGGAGCTAATCAGCTTTCATAGCCTTAGGGACACTACCAACACACCCCTGAGATTACAGTCCCAATTTTCAAATCTAAAGATGAACTTCCTGTCAGGAAGCCAGGGCCATTCAAGCACGTGGAAGAAGTACCAACCAAAAGGGAAAAAGTCTTGGTGAGCCTTGCAGAATGTGGCTTTTACATTTATGTGCCTTGTGGGTGAAGCTAACCCCAATCCACACCTTGCCCTATACCAAACCTTGTAGCTAGCCAGTGTTGGAGACAGTGGTAGCAGGAAGCCCAGAGAGGGAATGTCAAGGTTGGGAGGTGAGAGATTAGAGGAATTTTGGAAGCAAGATGGACTCCTGAGCCCTCCTAGAGGTTCTAGCCAAACTCATCTGTTCTACTTCACTCAGTGGATTTTTAAGATTTATTTTATTATTTCAATTGTGGTCATGTGTGTGTGAGAGAGATAGAGAGACTACATGCATTTGCATATATGCATACAGGTGCCTGTGAAGGCCCAGAGCAGGATATTGGATCTCCTGAAGCTGGAGTTACAGGCAATTGTAAGCTCTGGTACCTGGATGCTGGGAACCAAACTCTGATCCCAGCAAAAGCAGTAAGTGCTCTAACCATTGAGTATCTCTTGAGCCAAACTTCATCCACTTTAAGCTTAGACCAGGCCAAACTCAATGAAATGCACTCAGTACAGTGGGACAATTCTTAGTAAAATGCCTTTGTACACATGGTTCCTGCATCTGGACTGCCCTTCCCCCTTTGAATGGAAAACTCCTACTGACCCTGTAAAACCTTGTCTCTCTCTCTCATTTGTGTAGCCTTCCCTGTCCCACACACCTCCTTCTTAGTCTTACTAGCTACTAGTCAGTAAGAACTATATATACCTTCCATTTGGTGACTCTATTATGTTCCTCGTGGTTCACATATTTTTTTCAATTTTTATTAGATATTTTCTTCATTTACATTTCAAATGTTATCCAGAAAGTTCCCTATACCCTCCCCCATCCCTGCCCTGCTCCCCTACCCACCCACTCCCACATCTTAGTCCCTGGCGTTCCCCTGTACTGGAGCATATAAAGTCTGCATGACCAAGGCGCCTCTCTTCCCAATGATGGCCAACTAGGCCATCTTCTTCTATCTATGCAGTTAGAGACATGAGCTCTGGGGATACTAGTTAGTTCATGTCATTCTTCCACCTATAGGGTTGAAGACCCCTTCAGCTCCCCGGGGACTTTCTCTAACTCCTTCCTTGAAAGTCCTGTGTTCCATCTAATAGCTGACTGTGAGCATCCACTTCCGTGTTTGCCAGGCACTGGTATAGCCTCCCACGAGACAGCTATATCAGGGCCCTTTCAGCACTATCTTGCTGGCATATGCAATCGTGTCTATTTTTGGTGGCTGATTATGGGATGGATCGCCGTCTGCCACAGTCACTGGTTGGTCCATCTTTTTGATTCAGCTCCACACATGATCTCTGTAACTTTTTGAATGTGTGCTTTGTTTGTAATTCTAGGAAGGGGCGAAGTGTCCACATTTTGATCTTCATTCTTCTTGAGTTTCATGTGTTTAGTAAATTGTATCTTGGGTAGTCTAGGTTTCTGGGCTAATATCCACTTATCAATGAGTACATGTTATGTGAGTTCTTTTGTGATTGGGTTACCTCACTCAGGATGGTACCCTCCAGATCCATCCATTTGCCTAGGAATTTCATTTATTCATTGTTTTTAATAGCTGAGTAGTACTCCATTGTGTAAATGTACCAAATTTTTTTGTATCCATTCCTCTGTTGAGGGACATCTGGGTTCTTTCCAGATTCTGGCTATTATAAATAAGGCTGCTATGAACATAGTGGAACATGTGTCCTTATTACCTGATGGAACATCTTCTGGATATATGCCCAGTAGAGGTATTGCAGGATCTTCTGGTAGTACTATGTCCAATTTTCTGAGGAACTGCCAGACTGACTTCCAGAATGGCTGTACAAGCTTGCAATCCCACCAGCAATGAAGGAATGTTCCTCTCTCTCCAAATCCTTGCCAGCATCTGCTGTCACCTGAATTTTTGATCTTAGCCATTCTTACTGGTGTGAGTTGGAATCTCAGGGTTGTTTTGATTTGCATTTCCCTGATGATTAAGGATGTTGAACTTTTTTCATGTGCTTCTCAGCCATTCGGTATTCCTCAGTTGAGAATTCTTTGATTAACTCTGTGCCCCACTTTTTAATGGGGATATTTGATTTTTCTGGTGTCCACCTTCTTGAGTTCTTTATATATATTGGATATCAGTCCCCTATCTGATTTAGGATTGGTAAAGATCCTTTCCCAATCTGTTGGTGGCCCTTTTGTCATGTTGACAGTATCTTTTGTCTTACAGAAGCTTGGCAACTTTATGAGGTCCCATTTGTCAATTCTTAATCTTACAGCACAAGCCTTTGCTGTTCTATTCAGGAATTTTTCTCCTGGACCCATATATTCGAGGCTTTTCCCCACTTTCTCCTCTATAAGTTTCAGTGTCTCTGGTTTTATGTGGAGATCCTTAAACCACTTAGACTTGACCTTAGTACAAGGAGATAAGAATGGAGCAATTCCCAGTCTTCTACATGATAGCTGCCAGTTGTGCCAGCACCATTTGTTGAAAATGCTGTCTTTTTTCCACTGGATAGTTTTAGCTCCCTTGTCAAAGATCATGTGACCATAGGTGTGTGGATTCATTTCTGGGTCTTCGATCCTATTCCATTGATCTACCTGTCTGTTGCTGTACCAGTACCATGCAGTTTTTATCACAATTGCTCTGTAGTACAGCTTAATGTCAGGCATGGTTCACATATTTTTAATGGCCATGCTGGCCTAATTAGGGTCAGATCACTAGTCCTGTTTCCCACTATGTATTAAAAACACGGGTCCCCAAAAGTTTAAGTGATCTAGTCACGATGGTTCACCCTTCTAATCCCAGCACTAGAGGAGCTAAGGCAGAAGAATCTAAAATTTGAGGCCATCTTTGGATCCCCAGGAAAGCCCTGTCTCATAGAATGAATGAAGAGGCCAAAGTAGCTTGTTTAGGTCCAGTAACTGATAAGGGACAGACTGAGGACTCAAACCCTGTGCTGTCTGACCCAGAGCCCCTAGATACTGTCACTACTGCTTGGCTCTGTCCCCTTGTGGGAAGCCTTCTCAGCTCCATCTCAGGGTCCCCCTGACCCCCAGCTTCTCTACATTAGACTTCTTTTTTCTGGGAGCCATTGAAGTTGACAAATTGTTCCCATTGGAAGGCCCAGGAACAGACTAACCAATCTCAATTGCAAGATATTCAAGTGCCACCCTATGGTGCAACACTAAACATGACCCCCAGATGACAGTGGTGCACTACTCAATTGCCACTTCTGCAGTCTGCAGGACTGTTTTTCCACTGGGTGAGTCTGGGGCTTCAGCTTTCAGACCTCCATCATCAGAGTTAATGGATGGAAGAATTCATATGCTAGTGAGTGACCCAAAATATGTGGAGCACAAAGTTGATATCAAGAAGGTAGGGTGTGTCTCTCCCCCTTGCTTTCGTGGGACTTCACTTCTTAGTTTTCTCAGAGACTGTCTCAGTAAGGAAAGCCCCTCAAAGTGTAGCAACAAATAACTTGTGGTTCAGGGTCAGCAAAGCACAGGAAAGGGTCGCAGTGTTAGGAAGGCTGAGAATCGATACTCTAGATCCTTTCAAATTAACAACTAATATTAACCAACCACAGAGGGTTAATACCAAATCTCTTCCAATGGAACTCCATCCACACCTGGCCCACTGAGTCTCACTGCGCTGATTCTTATAATTTGGGTAGAAGAAAATTTGCCACCAATGTGTCTCTGCAGTGGGCACAGACTAACGATAGGGAGATAAATGGCTTTCCTGACCCCCAGCAGCCACTGTGAGCATGGCTTGTCAGGAGCCTTGGAGTGAGGAAGGCCAACATTAGGCACTCTAACTCAGAGTGGAGATGATGGCCCCTTCAGGTCTTGTGGGTTGAGCAGAAATCCTTGTCAAAGGATGAAAGGAGGAAGAAAATTTCTATTGTGCTCAGGGATGCATGGAAAAGGAATGGAGGTCAGAGAGCCACAGTCCAGAGACACAATTACACTGCACAAGTACTTAGAACTGACTGTTCCCTATGTTTGTCTCCAGCCATGAAAGGCAACTCTGTTAACAATGGTGTTAATGTTCAAGGTGTGGTTAATCCATTATTCCTGCACTGGCTGTCAATGTGTGGCAGCTAAGGCCAGGACTGTACAAGGTTTGCATTTGGAATTTTCAGCTGATACCTGCTAGCCAAGAGCTCCCAGGCCCAGAAAGACAGATATGCCAGATAGTCCTGAGGAAGCCTCCAAGTTCTGAATGGAACCCTGTTCAAGTTACTGTGGGACCTGGAAGAAAGATGTTCATACAAGTTGCCTGAAGCTGGTAAGGGGAGTTATGGAGTGCTTAGGCTGTAAGCAGAGACACCTGGGGAAGAATAGGAAGCATAAGATAGAAATAAGATAGTCAGTTGGAAGGGAGGGAAGGGGGAGGGGAGAGGAGAGGATGAGAGAAGAGGGGAGGAGAGACAACTGCCTGAGCCTTGTTGGTACTTGTTAAGAAGCGATGAGATGAGCCAAGGTGCAGGTCAGTTAGAAGTCAGAGGGAGGAAGGAAGGAGACTAGACTGACATCAGAGCTTTCTCCCTCAGCCACACAGACATGACTGTCAGACGCTCACTAGAGCATTCTTTGTCATAAGAACTGAACATCAATCCCAAGAGATGCAGTCAAGCAATTTTGGTATATGGAATGCAGTATGCGGAATGTGTGATACACACACATAGGTACATATAGTCACAAGACAAAGATATATCTAAATAGCCACATGAAAAAGCTTGGCATGCTTCTGTATATAAGAATAAGGCGAGCCTGGTGGTGGTGGTGGCAAACGCCTTTAATCCCAGCACTTGGGAGGCAGAGGCAGGTGGATTTTGGAGTTCGAGGCCAGCTTGGTCTACAAAGTGAGTTCCAGGACAGCCAGGGCTATACAGAGAAACCCTGTTTTGAAAAACAAAACAAAAAAAAAGACTATCCTATGGGACAATTGTTTCCTCTTTGTGTTTCCTCATGAGCTTTAAATAGACTGGCAGTCACAGTGAGACTCTCCTGTCACCAAGACTCTGCTTTCCCCTGTCTCCAGTAGACAGCCTGATGAGTCACACAGAAACATGAAGACTGTCCCCTCGGGCAGCATCTCCATGCCTCCTCCTGGCCCCTGTAGCTTAGGGTTTCAACAGTACCAAGAGTGTGTTTTAATGAATAGACTCCCCATAGCAATACATCAATTGGTTTAAAATTGTTCCCGACCCAACCCGCACACACCTAGTGAGCTTGGGCTGAGGCCACTTCTTCAGAAAGAGCATTGGTTGCCCTCCTACGTCTGTCTGCTCTTCTGGCAGAGACCTGTGAATGGGTAGAGAGAAACACAAGCATCTAAAGTTAGGAAGAATAAATGCTTTTCATGTCACAGAACTGCATTCTTTCCATATATTTGTTTTCATAGCAACAAACCAAATGTTTTAACACAGAAACCAAAATTGATGTGAAGCAGTTTCATCACCTGTTTCCTGTAGAGTGCCACGCCCGAGCTGGTTCTGCCGCCATCCAAGATGTCGCCGACATCCTGTCACCACCCCCAGCCTGGGACAAGCAAACAAGTTCTGTGCACATGCACTTGTTACAAAGCCACGTAAGTCACCGCCCATCCCGGGGCGTAACTTGAGGTAATGGGCAGTCAGCCAATCCTGACGACACACGTCTCACTGAGCTGTATATAAGTGGGATCCATCTTGGGCTTGCTGTCTTCCTCCTCATGATGTAATAAATTTTGCTTGCAGGATTCTGGTGTCCACGTCTGTTCTTGCCAGCAAGGCGGTAGCGTGGACTCTTCAGTTGGTGCCGAAGACCTAGGAAATTGACCATCGCTGGCGCCGAGGAAGACCCTCCACCCACGGAGAGAATTCAGAACTGCAAGAAGGACAAGGGTAAGCTCTGAGAGGTATGTTTGGTCTTGATTTATATCATTTACCCCCTCCCCCCAGTTGAGTAGTGTAGTGGAAGTCTTCATCGCTGTCGTGGCAGTGCTCGTTCTCCTTAGACTGGTGAGACCATACTTAGAGGATGAGAAATGCCGCCCGACGGTTAAGGCAGGGCAGGGGGCATTAGAAGAACTACAGGATGGCATA
>LR752587.1:45445-69528 GCA_902729485.2 Mus minutoides
TTTATCCGGTAAGAGAGTACTGGAAGCTTTAAAGCTCGGTAGCTCTGAGTCAGAGGAATTAACTCCCTCTGAAGAGGAGGACTTAGAAGATGAAGCAGCCCATTATGAGGAGGAAAAATACCATCTAGATGAACGGCTGCTACAGCAGAATGGTAAACAAAAGGAGGCGGGAGATAGGAACCACGTGGCTCCTCGGCTGGTGACAAATGCTGCTTACGGAATTCTTAGGAGAATTAAGGTAATTGGATCCGGAAATGGATCGGGAGAGAAGAGAGGAGGGTGAATTTTTGAAAAAGGTTCCCTGGGCACGCCTGGGTGAATTCTCTCTTTCTGGAACTCAGAGAAGTTTTTTCTTCATAAGAACGATGTATCGTTTGTCTACATTTGTGTTTCATGTTTTGTCTGGATGAGTGGCTGTTTTGTGTTCTGTGTCGGAAAAAAGAAAAATGTTTACAAAAAGGGTGTCTATTGGTCTATGACTTCTTATTTTTAGTATGAGCCTCCACAGAGGCTAAAGAAAGGCAGGCAGGTTTGCTCACATGGCCTTGCGCTGGAGGAAGGTGCGGTAAAATAGATTGTTAACTTCTTAGCCCCGGGGAAGGGAGACTAAGAGTGTTTGTTCCTGGAGGAATTTTCCTAGAAGATTCGGTGCAATTAGGTCTAAGAATTGGCAGAGTGTTTATCTTGAAATTGTGGCTAGAGAAGGTAAAAGGTTTGAATTGTCAGTTTTATGAGACAAGTTTCACCACATGATTCAGATTCCTGACCAGTCTTAAAGGTAAAAATACATGCTATGGGTATTAGTCATAAGATAAAGGCTTACAATTAATTGGTATGATCAAAGGATGTAACAAGGGTTTTGAAAAGGTTGACTGTAAAATGTCTGCCCAGGTTTAGAGCAGCCTTAAACGGCAGCACGTGGCATTGGAGCACTGCAGAAAGCTAGGCCACCAGGACATTTAATAATGTTTAACTAATGATGAGGTCGTTTTCATAGCAACAAACCAAATGTTTTAACACAGAAACCAGAATTGATGTGAAGCAGTTTCATCACCTGTCTCCCACAGCACAATTGGTGCCAACATATTAAGTCCTTTTTGTCTTTATTTTTATTATTATTATTATTATTATTATTATTATTATTATTATTATTATGGTTTTTTGAGACAGGCTTTCTCTGTATAGCCCTGGATGTCCTGGAACTCACTTTGTAGACCATGCTGACCTTGAACTCAGAAATGCGCCTGCCTCTGCCTCCCAAGTGCTGGGATTAAAGGCGTGCAACACCACGCCTGGCTTCAATATTAAGTCCTTAGTGTCCTGTCCTTCCTCCTTTGGGGGCTTCTGTTGAACATGGTTTTCTCTTTTGAGCTACTCTCTTGCAGCTGAGAAAGAACATTTCTTCCATAGTAACAAGACCCAGAAGTGAGTAATCCAAGACAGCAACATGTTCTTATTGCCATCATCAGAAAAGACCCAGGCCCCCTTCCACCACACAAGTGGCACAGAGCTAGAAAAATCACAGCTTCCCCTTTCTTCACAAATGAAGCTCAGTGACATTTTCCAAGTGAGGATGCAGGAGAGAAGTTGCTGTCAGTCTAGACTAGACTGATGAATAGGCTTTCTCAGCATACTCAGGACAACATGTGTGGACATTGAGATGTGGGGCTGCTTCTTGACTTTGCCCCAGAAGACACAAGCCCCACAGAGCCTCACCCAAGAGCCTGAGTACAACTAAGTATAAACTAACTCTCTTCCTTACTCACAGATACAGCTCAGTCCTGGGCAGAACAGAAATGCTCATGGGGATTCAGAAGGGAAAAGTGTTAGCAGTGAGATGGGTCCTATCCTTCCTGAGCTGGTGACAATATTGAGGCAAGGCAACCTCTGAAGAACAAACATGCCATGCTTATGCAGCAAGGAGAGACCTGGCCCTGATAGAGCCAAAGAGGATGTTTGGAGTAGGAGAGGGACAGAGAAGATAAAAAGGAGACCTGTAGATGGAAAGGAACAGGAACACCATCAACAAATATATCTGTAAAAAAGTGATACATCTTCCAGCAGCAGATACATCTTCCAGAAACAGGATTTCAGAGAGATGAAAAGGCAAAGAACATGGACACATGCCTATGGTTCCTGAGATACAGGCATCCTTGGGGCCTTTGAGGCTGCAGGTGACTCTCAGAAACCATGTGTCACCAACCCAGGTGGAGATGGGAGTTGTTGGGTATAAATTTAGACATCTTCATTTGCAATAGAAGTTTCTGCCTTCTCTCCACCCCTCAACAGCCTGAGAAAGTTTTCAGGCTCCAGCTTAGCAAGGCTTAAGTAACTGCTACTAATATGAAGAGGTTTATTTTTAAAGCAAAATCTCCCTTGTAGTTACAAAAATAAATCATATTCGGGCTGGCATGTAGCGAAGTTGGTCGAGGGCTTGCCCTAACTTTCATAACACGCTGGGTGGGGTCCTCAGTGCTACATAAAACTAGGCATAGTTGCACACATCTATACTCCCAGAACTCAGAAGTGGAGGCAGCAGGATAATA
Organism: Mus minutoides; assembly: GCA_902729485.2. Taxonomy (NCBI): domain Eukaryota; kingdom Metazoa; phylum Chordata; class Mammalia; order Rodentia; family Muridae; genus Mus; species Mus minutoides. Next base: position 47,992 of record LR752587.1, read on the forward strand.
AATTTAAGGTCATCATCATCGTTCATATAGCAAGTGTGAAGTTTGGTTCCACTTTGGGTTATATACACCCTATCCTGGAAACAAACAAACAAATAAATGACACTTGTAAAGATTCAAATAAGCCAGGGAGTAGTGGTGCACACCTTTAATCCCAGCACTTGGGAGGCAGAGGCAGGTTGATTTCTCAGTTGGAGGCCAGCGTGGTCTTCAGAGTTCCAGGATAGCCAGGGCTATACTGAGAAACCCTATCTCAACGCACCCCCCCAAAAAAAACCAAGTTCTCCAGATGGTTCCAACACCCTCAGGAGCCTCCCATTGCATTTTAATAATCATACACCTCTCTCTCTCTCTCTCTCTCTCTCTCTCTCTCTCTCTCTCTCTCGCGCGCTCTTTCTTCCTCTCTTTCCTTTTGGGATATTTTTCACTCCATAGAATTCCCTAGAGACTTTTTATGGGTAAGCTGCCTTCCACAACACTCATGCATGGCAGCTGGGTTACCAAGTCACCATTGAAGGACATCTGGACACATTGTAAACACTTACAAAAAGGTGTATCTGTGAACACGAGTTTCCATATCTCTGGGATAACTGCCTGGGAGCACGATGGTTGGACCTCACAGCAATTGTGTGCTCAGGTCAATTGTTTGTTTTAAAATTTTATTCATTTACTTCTTTCATATGTGGAGTGTATGACTGTGGAGGTCAGAAGACAAATTGAAGGAGTCAGTTTTGCTACATTGATCCTGGGTTTTAGCCTCAGGTTATCAAGCACCACTACCCACTTAGCCATCTTCCCAGCCTGTGTGCTGTTGGGCATTGGGCTATACACAGACAGTCTGGTCTCCAGTCAAGCTGAGGTGTAACCCCGGGACCCAGTGGTGATAATTCACCTACATGGGACTGAAGGAGTTCTCTCATGTCTCCTGGAACTCTGGCTCTTGTCAAAGCTACCGCCCCCACAGCCCCCACAAGAGAAGCATGGCTTTAGTCAAGCAGGGAATGCCCCAAGCTTCTGACCTTCAGGCTAAACTCCTCCCTAGTTACCTAGCAACAATAAATATAAAAGCATACCTTAAGAGGGGCTGTTTGGCCCCTCCTCTATCTCTTGCTTTCTTGCTCTTACTCCCCTTACACTTACTCTCCTCTTTCCTCTCCCTTCACTCTGCTTGTCCTCTCCTCTCTTCTCCTCTCCTCTTCTCTTCTCTTCTCTTCTCTTCTCTCTCTCTCTCTCTCTCTCTCTCACCTCTTACTCACTCCCGCTTACTCTAGACTTTCTTCTCTCACTCCATTTCCCCTTCCTCCTCTTGGCCATGGCCAGTCTCTCTCTCTCTCTTTCCACCTTTTCTCTTTCTCCCTGCCTTTCTATAATAAAGCTCTAAAACCATAGACTGTCTCTGTTCCTCTAGGCCCGCTGCGCTTACTCTTGCCTGCGTGGGAACCTCTCTCCCTCAGCCCTCACTTCCATAACCCAAGTGCTAAAGGGTGTTGTCCCGGGGCCCCAGATCAGGGGCTGTCCCTTGTCCACCTCCCCACCCCCCCACTCCCCCACCCCTGTCTAGTGGGGTCAGTGGCTTATATGCCCACTCGGGGCCTAGTGGAAAGGGTCTGACAGCCCTCCCACATCTTCCTGCCCAGAGCATAGAAGGAACTCTGGCCAGACGTGGGCTGTCCTCCCTTCCCCCTCCTTCCCTTGCCCCCTTTAGTACCCACAGTGTTCTATGTTTTGTTTCTTACAAAACAGCTGAACTGTTTTCTAGGATGGTGTATTAGGAGACCTGTACAGACAGCATATCTATACAGAGACATAAAAGGGAGATTTATTAGAATGTCTTCCAGGCTGTGGTCTAACTAGTCCAACAATGGCTGTCTACTGGTCCAGGAATCCAGTAATTTTTCAGTTCATGAAGATGGGAATCTCCGCTGGTCTTCAGTAGACACTGGAATCCTGAACACACAGACTCCATTGCCAGTGAAGGAATGAGCTTACCAGTGAGAGCAAGGGCAAGCAGGCAAACAGCAAAAGCTTCCCTTTTCCATGTTCTTTCTATAGGCTGCCAAGGGAAGGTGTAGCCCAGACTAAAGGTGGATCTTCTCACCTCAAATGATCTAGATTACAGGTTGGTCTTCCCACCTTGGAAACCCTGGATTAAAAAGAAAAAAAAGAAAAAAAAAGAAAAAAAGTTCTCACAGGTGTTCCCACCATCTTGGGTTTAACTTCATTCCAGATGAAGTCAAGTTGACAACCAAAAGTTGCTATCACAGGTGACTGGGACATTTTACATCCCCACCCACAATTTATGAGAAATTCAGTCACTGTGAACCTTTGCCAGTGTTTGGTGTGGTCACTGTTTTTATTTTAACCATTTTGACAGATAAGCAATGATAGTTTACTATGGAGTTTATTTAACTTAAAAAGAAAGAGAAGGGGCTAGAGAGATGGCTCAGTGGTTAACAGCATTTGATTCTCTTCCAGAAGATGGGAGTTCAGTTCCCAACACCCCCATCAGGCAGCTTGCAACCAAGTGTAAGGCCAGCTCCAGAGAACCAACCGCCTCTTTACCTTCCATGGGTACTGCACTCAATTGTGTGCATGTATACACACACACGCACACACACACAGAGACACACACACACAAATCTCTACAAAATTAAATATTGAGGAAAATTTAAATGAAACATTCACTGATGTAAAATGTCCAGGGAAACAGTTTTTATGCATTCATGCTAGAGGTGTACAGTGCCTGTGTGTCTTCTGCCTGTGGAGGTCAGAAGAGAACATGCTATCATATTGATATTAATATATGAAATATTGAGGATAAACAAGGAAGAAAGAGTTCTAGCTTAATAGTAGTGTGTTGGTGTATCAAGTTGATAGGGGCCAAATATTCTGATTGACATAAGCTAGAGTTATCTGAGAAACAGCACCTCAGGTGAGATGATGCCCCCATCAGATTAACTGTGGCAAGTCTGTAGGGGCATTTTCTTGATTGGTGATTGATTGGAAGGCCCCACAGTGCCATCCCTAGACAGATGGTCCTGGGGTGTATAAGAAATCAAATTACCACCAAGCAGCATTCCTCCATGGTCTCCACTTCAGTTCTTCCCCCAGGTTCCTGCCTTATGTTCTTGCCCTGACTGCCCTTCAAGATGGAGAATAAACTGTAGACTGGATGAACCCTTTCCTCCCTAAGTTGTTTGTGGTCCATGTTTATATCACAGCAATGGAAACATAACTAATACATTGTCTTCTTAGATCATGACACCTTTCCTTCATTGGACACTCCAATTGAAGACCACTTCCTTTTCATCCCCACAAAGGACTCTCCTTTGCTGACAACATCCATACACATCTTCACAGATACTTTCCTTTGACAAGTCTTCCTTTTAGAGAGGAAATGCTCTGAAGAATCATGTCACGATAATGACCCAAGCTGCTATGACCATTTTTCAAAAAAGGAAACTAATTAAAAACCTGCCATGGATAAATGGGACCTAGATCCATCTTGGGGCTCTTAATTCAGCATTGGGGAGGATGGGCTTCTTNAAATCCTTTATGTGTCTGTGTGTTTTGCCTGCATGTATGTATGTGCACCATGTGTGTGCTTGGTGCCTGTGAAGGCCAGAAGAGCACATCTGATCCTCAAAGCTGACTGGCAAAGTTGTGAGCTGCCATATCGATGTGGGAACTAAACCTGGTTCCTCTACAAGAGCAGAAAAGCAATGTCTCTTCAGTGCTAAGCCATCTCTCCAGTCCTCTCTACCTGTTCTTCAACATTAACTTTCACTTCAAAAGTGCACTCTCTTCAGAGTAATCTGAATGCTGTCAGCACAGAAGAATCCCTCGCAGGGATGGAAAGGAAGTGTTCCTCGCTGTGAGCACTCTGGAGTGTCCAATGGGGAACCAGGGCCATGACCACTTGTAGGAAGAAGACAGTGCCTTAGTTACCTTGCTATTGCCATGGTAATACACTGACCAGATGAGTAAGTGTACATTTAGAGTTATAATAAATATCTAAGAACAGAAGGAGAGGTGCTGAAGAGGTGGATGGAGAGATGGCTGGAGAGATGAATGGAGAGATGGCTGGAGAGATGGCTGGAGAGATGAATGGAGAGATGGCTGGAGAGATGAATGGAGAAATGGCTGGAGAGATGAATGGAGAGGTGGCTGGGAGGGTCAGTGCTCAAAGGCAGCTGTCCACCTTCTTTCATCTAAGGCAGTGGTTCTCAAACTGTGGCTCATGACCCCCAATCAGATATCCTGCATATCAGATACTTACACCAACATTCATAACAGCAAAATCACAGTTATGAAGCAAAACAAAGTAATTTGATGGGGGGAGGGGGTCACCACAATGTGAGGAGCTGCATTAAAGACTCACAGCATTGAGAGCCACCACTCTAAGGTGAAATTGCTGCTTCTGTATAACTCTATTTACACCACGGGTTTACTGCCTGCAGATGCATAATAAAATCATGGGCTTAGAGTCATAAGCACGCGGATGTAAAGAGGCTCAGAGTGAGCACAGGCCTTGGTGAGCACCATGCTTGGCTGTCAGGAGCTGAGTGACAGTAGCCTGGGGAACACGCCATTTGCTAGAGGAACGAGGGCCTGTCTGCCACAGCACCCCAAGGGAAGAGCAAGCTGTTGTCATTACATGCACTTTGCATGTATGTTTTCTCTTAATTCACAGGACTCTTGATCCATGCTACAGAGAAGGAAATTGAAATCCAAGCCCTTTTTGTCTTTTTGTGTTATCAGGAAATGAATGCCTGGCCTCATGTGCACTATGCATGTACACTACCCTGGAGCTATACCCTCGTGCTCATTTTTATTTATCTTGAGACAAATAAGGCAAATAAGGCTCACTATGTTGCCTAGACAGGCCTTGAAATGGCAATCCTCCTCCATCAGCCTCCCGTGTAGTTGGCATAACAAGCATACCCTAGACTGAGGAAATGCTAGAATGTGAAGTGTTTTGCTCCAGAGCACAGGGATATGTGGTGGGCAGGGATTCCTAGGATCTTTGGTTAATTTTAGATTTTATCCTTTCGCTGGGCTCTCCTTCTCTGCAGAGATAAAAGCAGACAGGCCCCAGAATTTGTGCAGTGTCTCATTAATACCAACAGATTCTCCAGGCTTCATCTTTTTCTTTTTGCTTGAGACAGTCTCACTCTGCAGCCAGACTAGGCTGGTATGAACTTCTTCATGTAGCCTAGGCTGACCTTGAACTTGTAACAATGTTTCTGCTTCAGGTTCCCAAGTGTTGAGTCTGCAAGTGCAAGTCACTGGGCCTGGCAGCCATGTCACTGCTGTCTGTTAAAGGGTCCTGGTTACTTTTCTATTACTGTGCTAAACACCATGACCAAGACAACTTATAGAGGGCTGGAGGCTATCCTGGTAGAGTGAAGGGATGGCAACAGGCCCCTTAGGCAGCTGCTGAAAGATCACATCTTGATTTTGCAAGTAGGAGGCAGAGAAGAAACACTGGGAATGGCAGGAGTCTTCTGAGACTTAAAGCCCACCCCCATAACACACCTCCTCCAACAAATCCACACCTCCTAATCCTTCCCAAGCAGTTCCATCAACTGGAGCCCCAGTATTTAAATGTATGAGACTATGGGAGCCATTCTCATTCAATCCACCATACTAGGATTAGCTGCAGATATATCTTCAAATATAGGTGATTCCAGGAGTCCCTTACTCATCAGGACTTGTTCATAGAGATATCTGTGCCTAGGATTTCTGGCTACTGAATAGTTTGAAAATCACACTGGTTTGCCTAACAACAAATCCCCAACAGACTCCGTTTCTCAAGAGGGATCCAGAGACATTAACAAAAACGGAGTCCAAAGCTGGATTTCATTGCTCTTTAAGATTAGATTTAGCCAGAACAAACTGGGTAACCAGCAGTGAATAATCTTGTTGCCCCCAGAACACTTAGCCATTGGGCCAGTAATTCCTGAGAACAGAACTCTCCTTACAATGGCTGTATAGCTCCCAGGATCCAGACACCAGTGAGACAGTCNCTCTGTTGCCTTGGATGAATATAGTGCCTGGAACTCAATGGCCTCACCGTGTTCTGTAGTGTTGTGAACAAATGCGTAAGTAAGTGAAAGAATGAGCAAGTGGGTCAGAGAATGGAAGGTGTGGTAAGCCATGCACAGACGAATATGTTATTGTCCTGATGGTTTTAGGGAGATGAAATCACACGTTGTCCTGGTTAGGACAAAATGACCAAAAGCAACCTGGGGAGGAAAGGGTTTGTTTGGCTTACACTTGCACATGTAGTTAGTTCATCATCAGAGGAAGTCAGGACAGGAACTCAAACCGAGCTGGACCCTGGAGGCAGGGCCTGATGCAGCAGCCATGAAAGGATGCTGCTTTCTTGCTTGCTTCTCATGGCTTGCTCAGCCTGCTTTCTTATATAACCCCAGACCACGAGCTCCGGGAAAGCTACCACTCAGAATGGGCTGGGCCCTTCTCTATCAATCATTAATTAAGAAACTGCCTTACAGATGGAGGCATTTTCTCAATGGAGGTATGACCCCCGTCCCCGAGATAACTGTACCTTGTGTCAAGTTGACATAAGGTAACCAGCATACACATGAACTTAGGGAGCAGAGAATGAGTTCCAATTGCTGAGAACAGGAGGAAGAAATTGGGTGGTGGTGGTGGTGGTGGTGGTGGTGGTGGTGGTGGTGGTAATGGTGGTGGTGGCAGAGGCAGTCAGGACAACATGCTCTTGAGAAGAGCATGTAAACCTCTGTTCTGGGCTTCTTCTGTATTAGATAAGGGACCGTGCTTTTCATGAAACCCTGAAACAGGGTCTGATCACAAGGTCAGTGAGGAAAGCCAGCATCCAACTTGTGCTCTTGACCTCTGGGCTCTCCCAGCTGATACACGATTGAGTGGAGTGTGGAACAAGTATCCAGGGAACCCTCAACTGGAAGCCTGCTTGAGATACATAGGGTGAAGGTATCAGAGGCCCAGGGAACAGTCTAGAGTTTATTCTATCTCCTCTCATCCATCTGCCTTAGGTGTCTTTGTTAATCCCTTGGTGACTGAGTGGAGAGTTGTCCCCCAAAATAGTGAGGACCATTCTGAGAGCATGATGCTCCAACAGTGAGCTAGCCTGGGGAAACACATTGTGTCTGTCTTTCTTCCCTGACAGAACAAGCAGGCTGCCTATGACTCCTTCCCTGCCAGATGACATCTATGAGTAAAGGATGCTGAGAATTCTGATGTCACCTCTGTAATGCTCTGTCAATAGAGGCCCTGCTCTCAGGTGCCTCTGGGAATCTCTGGGGCATGTTTTCAGATCTTAAAAGATCCTATGCACACACACTGTTGAAGTTGAGTCCCCTGGGAAGTCGCAGACTGAGACATCTTTGTTCCTGTTAAATGGCTCATGGGTGCCCTTTAAAAGAGAACGAAACAGACATGTTTTGATGGGGAAAACACATGAAGAATGCAGCTGGTTTTTTTTTCCCAATCGGCCATCAGCCCATCTAATTTAGGCCAATGAGAGGAAACGCACCCAAAGCCCCCAGTTGACCTTCCCCATGAGGACCTTGTCTAGAGTGGGGGGGGGGGCAGTAAAGAGCCTGGACCTGGTGGGAAAAGGAAACAGCTTTCCCAGGGCTGTTTAGAAAAGATGCTGTGTCTACAGTCTGTTGTGCTTCTAGGCGAATCACTTTCTGTAGCAGTATAATAGATAATCCTGAGTCCCCTTATGGAACATTTACTATATGCACAACACAGTTCTGTGTGTTGTACAACCAAGTTTCCTGGCCTCCCAAAGGAAGAACCAGGGCTCAGAAAAAGTTAGAGACTTGCCAGGGTCAGATACAGGATGTCTGTGGGGACAACCAGGCAGCTAGAAGCAGTGTCTATCTAGAGTAGCAGGTCTCAACCTGTGGGTCATAACCCATTTGGCAAACCTCTATTCCCCCCAAAATATTTGCACTACAATTTGCAACAGTAGAAAAATTACTTATGAAATAGCAACAAATATAGTTGGGGGTCACCACCATATGAGGAACTGTATTTAAGGGATGAACTATATTTAAGGATGACAGCATTAGGAAGGTTGAGAGCCACTGCTCTAGACTATACCTGATGGATAAAAATTTACTTAGATTTTATTTATCTTTTGTGGATGGGTGTCTTTCTTGCATGTATGGCTTTGCTCCACTTAAATGTCTGCTGACCACTGGGGTCAGAAGAAGGCATAGGATCCCCCGGACCTGGAGTTACAGATGGTTGTAAGGGGTCATGCAGGTGCTAGGAATTGAACCCAGGTCCTCTGAAAGAACAGCTAGTGTTCATGACTGCTGTGCCTTCTTTCCAGCCCTTCACTTAACCTTTCTAATGTAGGAGGTAGACGATACTGTTATTGGAGGAGACAATCAGTAAACATGAGCTGATTTGGATAGTGGTATGTCCTAAACATCTGCCTTCAGGTCTTATCTGATTCACTCACACTTTGAGCCCTCTGTGTGCAATGGTTGGATGGAGAAGCAGAGGAAGCAGCCAAGGTTTCTATGGGCCTCCAGCACATCCTGATCTGTAGTTATGAGAACTCCCTGAATGTACAGTGATGGTAAATGTGTCCCTCCTATACACACAGCCAACAGCAACCCATCAGCTGTGAACCACAGTACTCCATGCCAAGCACAGAGTAATGCCGGCAGTAGTTCCTGCAGCTGTCAACCTTGGTTTCATCAACTTGTCCAGGGTTTCCAGGGGGTTTCCAGGAAATGCAGCTGGTTTGTATCAACCTCTTTGAATGGGGGAAATCCCATGTTGACAAAGGGGAAGCCACAACAAATCACAGTGAAGGAGCAGGAAGCAGATCTCTAATTTCTGGCCCCAAGTGTAAGTTATCCAGGGCAGCCCTGGTCCTGAAGCTCTCTCCTTGGTTCCCTAACAGGAAGGAAATGATATCCACATGGAGGAAGGGTTTCTTGTAAATGACTTGCTCTGGGTGGGCATTCTTGACCGCTTTACCTCCTCTCCTTGTTGGGATTGTTTCCCTCTCTCCTTACCCTGACTAGGGAAGTCCTATAGAAAGTCCTTAACAACCACTAGGGGCCACCCAAAGAGACAGCAGTAGGCTGCCCTGCATGCCCATGTGTGGCGATGGCATCAAAGCCAGAGCTCAGAACAATCAGTGTCACACCTCCCTTTATTCTGCCTCTTCATGCCCACATGACTGTGTGCAACTCCTAGGTCTTGCCTCAGGAAGCCGGGCATGTGCTAGCCTCTCTGTGACTCCCCTGCCAGCACTCCTTAGTGGGCAGGTAGGCATGAAAGCCAATCAACATATGTTTCTGTAATTAAGTCCCTTAGAATAGGGCTTTGATTTCTCAGAACAGAAAGAGCCCTGACTAATACAGAGGGATTTTAGACAGTATGTGGAATGCTGAGCAGTGTGAACTGGTAGGAAGAGGAGTCTCCTAGGAGGTATTGGAGCCTAAAGTGACATCCTCATATGTGTTCTATCACCCAGCACATCTCCTAGGTGCTCCTATGTCTGTGTCCCTGTGTTGTGTCCCTGTTTCAAGTGCGGTCCTTTCTAGGAACACCCTCTAATCCTCAGTTGTTAACTGTTGATTATGTATAAGACACTGGGTGAAGTCCTTATCCAAATAAGGTGCTTACAGCAACACAGAGGCAAAACCTCTATTGTTAGAAAAATCAGACTGGTTGAACCAGCTTCAGGAATTCCAGAAGTCTGAACAGAGATATACATGTCCCTTTGGGTGACTCTGAGAGCCCTGGCTGTGAGGCTGGAAGGTGACAGGAAGGACAGGCAGGGTGGTCTGGTGCCTCACCAAGCTCGGGAAAAGACAAGAGAGACCCACTAAGGAAGACAGGTGTGTGCGTGTGTCTGCTTGGAGACAACCTGATTGGCCACTCTGTGAGCAGCAGTGTCATTACAGGAGAGGCACATGACAAAGTTGAGGACAATGGGCTTGGTCACATGACCCTTGAGCATCAGGTATGGAGGCATTCCTTACCTGTTGGCTGAATTGGGGCACAGTGTCTAGGCAGATCTTGAGAACTGAAGGATGAGGTCAAGCCCAGCTTCGCTCTGCAACAATGAGTGTGCCACTTTGCCTTTCTGAACTTCAGAGGGCATATTAGTGCCTGCCCCCATTTTGTCTACCTACAGGTAAACCAGATAAAATCTTGTCACCCATTGCATACCATTTGCATTCACACTGGGTGAAGTCCTTATCCAAATAAGGTGCTTACAGCAACAGTTGTTACTAGGGTAGCAATAAAAAGGCACAAAATGTGTAAGCACATTTTTTTCCAGTAGATAAAATTTTTCTTCCTTCCTTCCTTCCTTCCTTCCTTCCTTCCTTCCTTCCTTCCTTCCTTCCTTTCTCTTTCTTTCTTTCTTTCTTTCTTTCTTTCTTTCTTTCTTTCTTTCTTTCTTTCTTTCTTTCTTTCTTTCTTATTAGATATTTTCTTTATTTACATTTCAAATGCTATCCTGACAGTTCCCTATACACTCCCCCCCACCCTGCTCCCCCACCCGCCCACTCCCACTTCCTGGCCCTGACATTCCCCTGTACTGGGGCATATAAAGTTTGTAAGATGAAGGGGCCTCTCTTCCGAGTGATGGCCAACTAGGCCATCTTCTGCTACATATGCAGCTAGAGACACACTGGGGGTACTGGTTAGTTCATATTGTTGTTCCACCTATAGGGTTGTAATCCCCTTCAGCTCCTTGGGTAATTTCTCTAGCTCCTCCATTGGGGGTCCTGTGTTCCATCCTATAGATGACCATGAGCATCCCCTTTTGTATTTACCAGGCACTGGCATAGCCTCACTTGAGATAGTTATATCAGGGTCCTTTCAGCAAAATCTTGCTGGCATATGCAATAGTGTCTGGATTTGGTGGCTGATTATGGGATGGATCCCTGGGTGGGGTAGTCTCTGGATGGTTCATCCTTTTGTCTTAGCTCTAATCTTTGTCTCTGTAACTCCTTTCATGGATGTTTTGTTCTCTATTCTAAGAAGGAATGAAGTATGCATACTTTGGTTTCATTCTTCTTGATTTTCTTGTTTTTGCAAGTTGTATCTTGAGTATTCTAAGTTTCTGGGCTAATATCCACTTATCAGTGAGTGCATATCAAGTGACTTCTTTTGTGATTGGGTTACCTCACTAAGGATGATTTCCTCCAGATACATCCATCGTAAGCACATTAAAAAAAGAAACCTGAAAATATAAGTAATAGCAATTTGTGGACTGGAATGTGGGGACAATTCCGTTTTCTGGGATGACTACAAAGACAGATGGAGTTTGGGGTCTAAGTGATGGAAATAACCTTGCAGGTCTAAGTTAGACCCTGGCCCAAGGATAGGATGAGAGTTTGAGTATGCTTTCCTTCCTGCAGGGTGCTGCTGTACCAAGGCAAAGCTGTCACTAAGGAAGCATGGCATGTAAAACTTCAGCTGTTCCATGAAAAGTCAATTATCTCTTCCCAGACATTGCCTTCTCTGGGTGATAGATGGTTGCTATTAGCGTGCCCTTGGCAAAGACCTTGCCATGTTTTAATTCTGTCTTTCTGGCTGGGCTGTCCCTGGCCCAGACCCTTCTGGGGACCAAGTCTGGGATCTCCCGACTCTATGGAAACTTCCCAAACTCGCTTAAACCCCCAAAGTCTCTCCTGTGGGGTGTGGAGAGACCTCAGTGCTCTTGGCTTTTGTCACTCTCCTATGTGGCTTTTGTTAAATCATCTGTGATCAGAGCAGTGTATACCAAGAACTTTAACAGCAGGAGATGAAACAAATACTTCCCTGATCTAGTCCCTTTTTTGCAGAGCAACCCTGGACATCTTCACCATGTGACCATGACAATGGAGCAAGCTGGTTGCTGAGACCTATTTGAGATCACATTCTATTTTAGTCAGCTCAGGCAGGCACCTGTGAATAGTGTCAGTGTGACTGACTGACCATCCAGCTTCCACAGAGAAATCTTTAATGCTCAAGCTAGGAAGAGGGAGGTTGGTGGGGGTGGCCAGGCTGCAAGGCCAGGCCTACTCCTGGCTTTTTCTCTGGGAGAAGTAACATTTTGGTATCAATATCCTTCTTCTTGGTAAGTTATCAAGATGGTAAGGAGGACTCTGAGGTGCTATCTCCAAGAGCAGGGAGGCTTCTGGCATGTTCCTCCCATGGACAAACCAAATACTGCTGTCTCTTCTCCCATCTGATTTAGTCAGCTTGTTTTTATTCCCTTGCCAAGGAAGGTGCACTGTGCACTGTGCAGCCAGCTCAGTTTGAAACCTAAAAAGACATATCCCTTTAGCTTAGGTTATACCATGTCCATATGGACCCTGATCCTTAGAGTCTGGATTATATAGAACATTCACAGGACAACCAGACAGCAGGGAAGCTCCTGTGTTTACAGATGGGCGAGCACTACTTTGAAGTGATGTGAGCTGACAGAGCTAGCTGACTCTTGTTTGTAAGATGTGCATGGAGAGCCTACCTCACAGATAGTTAAAATGGTGAAATATGACAGAACACAGGCCACACCTCCTTTCTGTTGTGGTTTGAAATAGAAATATCCCCTAGAGCAGTGCTTCTCAACCATCCTGATGCTATGACCCTTTAATACAGATCTTCATGTTGTGGGGACCCCCAACCATAAAAGTATTTCATTGCTACTTCATAACTGTAATTTTGGTACTGTAGTGAATAATAATGTAAATATCTTATATGTGACCCCTATGAAAAGGTCATTTGACTCCCCCCAAGGGGTCACCACCCATGGGTTGAGAACCACTGCCCAATAGGCTCAGGGATTTGAACAGCAAATCTTCAGTTGGTAGTACTGTCAGAGGAAGTTCAGGAGGTACAGCTTTGCTGGAGCAAGCGTAGTATAGGGACGGGCTTTCAGAGTTTATAAATGCTCCTCACTTCCACTTTTGCTCTTCTCCTCTTTCTGAATGGAGTTGAAGATGTGATCTTTCAACCTCTTCTTCCTCCCTCTGGGCCTGTCACTTGCTGCTGTGCCTTCCTGCCATGAGAGACTCATATCCTGCTGTAGCTATGAGCTAAAACGAACCCTGACTTCCATGAGTTGTTTTTGGTGAGGGGTTTTGTTATAGGAACAGAAAAGCAATGAACCCACTTTCCCTTTCTATTATCCCAAGGCATCTGCTTTCTAAGGACTTGATGGGGAAAAACACAGAACATAGATTTTTGCTTCTATGAGGCTTAGTGTGGTAGCTTAGCCTCATTATCTTGGAAATTCCTCCTTCTTACTCTATGGCTAGATATGCAATGATAGGCCTTGGTTTCTCTCTGGAGAAAAATAAGCAGCATCTACTCGCTCCTCCTAAGGCCCCAATGACAAACCAACAGATGTTTCTTCTGAGGGTCATCCAGCAGAACCAATGAATTTACTGAGGTTATGTCCTGGTTAGTTTTTTCTCAACTTGACACAAGCTGGAGTCAAACAGAAACAAACACAATTGAGAAAATGCCTCCATCAGATTTACTGTACGCACATCTGTAGGGTTTTCTGGACTGATAATTGAGAGAGGCGACCCAGCCCACCATGGATGGTGTTCCCCTAAGCACATGCTCTTGAACAGCATAAGAAAAGAGCTTGACCAATCCATGGGAGCAAGCCAGTAAGCAGCATACTTCCATGGCTTCTTTTTCAGTTCCTGCTTCCAGGTCCCAGCTTTTAGTTCCCGCCCTGACTTCCTGTCACGATGGACTACAAGCTGTAACATGAAATAAACCCTTTCCACCCCAAGTCACTTCTGTTAATGGCAGTCTATCCTAGCCATAGAAAACAAACTAAGCAAACTATTTCCTTGCAGTGTGGGGGTGAAGAGTTACAAGCAGGTACATGGGGGAACCCTAAGAAGGCGCACTGGAAACTCTTCACACATCTGATACATCCATCTAACTACATCCCTCCACAGCCATTGTGCTTCAGTAAGCCCTAAGCCCCAGACTAAATACAATTAGGGCAGAATTGAATTAAATGCCTGCAAAGAGAAGCTGGAGTCTCACCTAAGGATCCAGGGACTCCTTTTCTGAGGGAAGGTCAATATTCCACAGGTTGCTTCTGATGGTCTCTTGAGAGAATACATGGTTGATCTAATAAAGATGATGTCTGTTTTGGTCAGAGGGCTGTGTTCTACAACAATGTCCACCTGCTAAAGGCTCTCTGGCCAGCATTCCAGTACCATGATTCCTGCTATTCAGCTTAGTCCTTGGGATCCAGCCTTCTGGGTTAGAGACAGAGATCAGCTCCATTCACAGTAGCAGCAACAGGTGTGGGACTGAATGACCCAGGTCTATCTTCTGAAGGCTCCTTTCTATTTCTCATGACAACTGTTCTTTATCTTTGAGTCCAGCACTTTGGTAAGCCTGAAGACAGAGGCCTGGACACCAGTGTTTTAGCACCAAAAAATTTTCTCACCCAGTAATCCTGTCTTTTTTTTCTTTCTGAGAACTTATGTTCCAGACATGGAAAACTTAGCATTACTCTATACAAGAATTGACCCTTGTAACCAGATGTTTATCATGAAGGAATAACCAAGCTGCATAATATAATTATTTTATATATGCTAAACTCAATTAAAAAGATAGCTATGAAATTATAAGATTGAAAGCAATCCCATCTTCCAAGTACTTTTGAAAGCATAATAAATTTGAATGGTAGCAAACCCCATAGACATGAACACCATAGACCACACTAAAGCATCCATAACAGTAGAGAGTCTAGGGTAACAGGTTTCATGTAAAATAGATCCCTAATGACTAGGGAGTGTTTCCCAGGTATGTAATGTAGATACAAACTTTATTCTATACTTGTTTGTTTATAATAATAGGATCTCAATATAACTATGGCTGACCTCCAACTTGCTACAAGGAGGAAAATGGCCTTGAACTTTGACCTAGCCTCCACCCTCCAAGGGCTGGCATGACAGGCCTGTACCATCCCCACACCCACTTTATGCAGTGCTGGGACTTGAAGCCAGAGCTGAGTGAGCACTCTACTAACTGAGATCTAACCCCAGTCAGTCAGACATGCATTTGTTCGCTGAACAGATCTTGAAAGAGTTAAGAGCCTGGATACCAATCGCTCCTTCCACCATAAGCTTTACTGCTCTGACCACATTTCCTTTTACATCCACAGCCTGCTTTAGCTCCAGAGACACAGGCTCTGTGGTAAGCAGAGCTATAATAACTGACATGCTATAAAACTCCAAAGAATTAGGAAAAGCCCACAGTCTGCCTTTCTCCTGGCTGCCAAAGAATGTGGTTCATGTTTTATTGCCTAGAAAGATAAAATCGAACAGAGTCTGATCTGGTGCTTGGATGGCATAGGGCCCCTTCTTAGCCTCTTAAATTTTGGGTCACTGGGGCAGAGGCTATGACTTTTCAAAGGTTAGTGCCAAAGGGGGTGGGTGTGGGGATTACATAACACAGTCCTTCCACCCTTCTGCTTTCAACACCTGATGTTTGCATCCTTCCAGGATGATAGAGCTTGAGAACCAGAGCTGCATGCAACCACTTGCTCTGTGATCTCATCCTCTTCTCTGCCTCTCCAAATTCTGTCAGTGCCAAGAAGCTGCCTCACATGTTCCAGTCTGAAGGTTCTTCCTGGAGCCGGGGAGATCACTCAATGATCAATGAGAGATGACTCAGCAATTAAGATCTACTGCCTCTTCAGATGGTCTGGGTTCAGTTCCCAGCATTCTCAACTGGGGATCACAACCAGGGGATCACACTCTGGCTTCTAGCTTCTATGGGAGAGTGCAGTCATAAAAGTACCTGCGGGTGAGCACATACACACACACACACACACACACACACACACACACACACAATCAAAAATTTAAAAAAAAATCAAAGTGCATAGTGGCATAAAATTTAATTCCAGCACTTTGGGAGGGAGAAGTAGGCAGAGTTCTGTGAGTTCGAGGCCAGCCTAGTCTATATAGTGAGTTCCAGGATAGGACCTTCTATTGCAGGTCATTGGTATTTCCTGGCATGGTTCAGTTCTTAAAGGGAGAGGATCCAGACTGAAACCCTACATTATGTCCTAAACTAAGCACACTTATTTAGCTTTGTAAGTACACCATGGCGATTATANAGATGGGGCTGGAGAGATGGCTCAGTGGTTAAGAGCAGAGACTACTCTTCCAGAGATCCTGAGATCAATTCCTAGCAACCACATGGTGGCTCACAACCATCTGTAATGGAATCTGATGCACCCTTCTGGTGTGTCTGAAGATAGGAACAGTGTACACATATAAATAATAAATAGATAAAACTTTAAAAATTTAAAAAAAATTTTTGAAAAAAGGAAATAAAATGGTCCCCTGACTTTTGCATGCATATTGTGTTATGTGTGTGATATAAACAGATTAATAATGATAAAAGTGATAAAATAATAAGTTTTAAAGTGTTAAATAAAATAAAAATATTAGAAAAGTGGTCCTTCATAAACATGTTGAGTGGATGAATGAAGAAATCAATGAAAGAATGAGTGAATCTCAGTTTTCAAGGATTCGTACATAGAAATCAGCTTACCATTTCAGCAAAGATGTTAGGTGCATTCCAAGTTCCAGTCCCAACCTGCTTCTTCCTAAACTGGTTAATCTCAACTAAAGACTGACAGGATTTAGTCACAAATTCAGTCAAGCTTCTCACCCTAACACCCCTTCTGGTTTTCAAACCTCACAAGCTTTACTATGTCTAGTCCGTGGGGAGCTATTTGCATCATGGGGAAGGTACCTATTCCTCTTATTTCCAATGTCACCCATAGGCCATGGAGCCCAGGAAATCTGCAGGTCGATCTTGCCAATTGTGAAGGACAAGGGGACCCTTCCTCCCCATAGTTCCATGTCACAGAGCCGGCATGGCCTTGTGCCCTGCTTCACTGAAGCCTACTGCGAGTTTACACCTCCCATGTAGGTCTGTGTTCAAGAGAATTCTATTCTAAATCATGCAACATTGGGAGAATGCTCAAAACCCCCTCCTTGGGCTAAGGAACAGCTCAATGGCAGAGTGCTTGTCTGGCAAACTTAAGACCCTGGGTTTGACTCCCCAGGACAACAACAACAACAACAACAGGCAAACCAAAGCAAATCAACAAAACTAAACCCTCTTCCCCCTTCCTCTAGCAGCCTGTTTGTGGAATATTGAGCAACACACAGGGTCCACCTATCCCTTACAAGATTTTTGGGTATTAGATGGACAGGGTCCTCCAGTAGAGAAAGATCATGAATAAAGGCATTTTCTATGATTCAAAGGAGGACCTTTCTGTACTCTCAGCGCGCATGCGCGCACACACACACACACACACACACACACACACACACCCCAGTATAAATGTATCCATTCCAAGGATACAATTAAATCAAGTGCTGGGTTTTAGGGATATAAAGCTCACTTTTACATCACTGTGAGGAAATGAAAGACTCAATTTAGGAGGAAAGGGTGAGTTTTTGGCTCATGGTTTCAGTCCATGGTTGCTTGGCCCTGTAGCTTTGGGTATCTATCAACTTAGTGTATCATGGTAGCAGCATGCAGCAGGTTTACCATGCAGAGAAGCAGGGAGGGGAAGGGGAGCAAGCAAGGTCCCAACAGTGCCTCAAAGGCATGCTCCCAATGACCTAACTTTCTTCCTCAGGCCACACCTAGAGGAGCAATTCTTCAAAACTTGGGTCTTTGGCAGACATTTCACATCTAAACTACCACATGCTATAACAGAACAAGGTGCCATGGGACTTGTTGAGGATATGCTCAACTTGNCAAGGAAAGAAGGGAAGGGGTGCTCTTGAATTTTAAAGCTTGCAAGCTGATTTTTGGATTGTGGGAATGAATTCATCAGGTAGACTGAAGTGGAAGTCAGACCTAGTGGATGAAAGGTTGATTGGCATCTGTTAAGGGGAGAAGACCATGTGGTAATCTGTGTTCAAGGCATTCTTTTTGGTTTTTGTTTTCTCCAGAGTTTCACTATGTAGCCCTGGCTGACCTGGAACTCACTATGGAGATCAGGCTGGCCTCAAACTCATAGAGATCTACCTGCCTCTGCCTCTCAAGTGCTGGGATTCAAGGCATGTACCACTATGCCTGGATTTCAAAATGTTCTTTCATTTCCAATCAGGGAGATACTTTGAAAATGTAAATCTTGAAGTGGTTTGGTGACTTTCCATGAGCAGACAACATGAGTTTGATCCTGTGACCTAAATCATGGGAAGATAGAACAATCAATGCCTGCATGTTGCCCTCTGACCTCATGCCAGGGCAAATGCATACTCCCTTATATGTATGCTCCAGCCTCCCCCTCCCCCAAACTAATTGTATAATGGTAAATAAAGCAGGAACTGGGGCTGGAGAGATGGCTCAGCGGTTAAGAGCACTGACTGCTCTTCCAGGAATACTGAGTTCAATTTCCAGCAACCACATGGTGGCTCACAAACATCTGTAATGGAGTCTGAGGCTCTCTTCTAGTGTGTCTGAAGACAGCTACAGTGTACTCATATACATACAATAAATAGATACACCTTTAAAAAATAAAGCAGGAACTGAATGAGGAAATGCCTGAGTCAATCGGCTATGGTTCAATCTCTGGGTACAAGCAAGGTTGGAGGAGAAGTGAGGCAGCACAGTCAGGTGGTCTGGGCCATGAAGGATCTCTTAGAGCATATTGAAGAATTTAGGGTTTATTCGTAGACTGTAGGGAGACCCTGGAAGATTTTGAGCCACTTAAAACTACATTTGCTTTTTAGAAGGATCACTATGGGAAAGAGTCTGGCACCCAGTAAACAGGGTGATTGGGAAGTTGACTAACCCAGATATGGGAAGATTTATTATAAAGTAACACTTGCAGATGGGGAGAGACCTAAATGGATAAGGGGCACAGTAGGAAATGAGGGCTCAGGACCACAGTGCCTGTGAATACTAAACTGAAATATCCAATCCAATGACAAGTGGATTAGTTGCCCACTAATTGTCCTTAGTTGAAGAGGAAGAGCCCAGAACGTGGTGCTGAAGCTTCTGCCTAGATCCTTAGAGGGGAAAGAAAAAAGACAGTGAACAATGGGAAAGAGAAGCATCCACTCACTCCCTGTGGGTTGGCAACCACTGGGACCTCCATGAAAGTGAGCATGTCTAACTGCCCCAAGTAGTTAATCTGAGCAAGGGACCTGTTGAAGTCAGGGTTACCATTCCTTGATGAAACGCCATGACCAAAGCAACTTGAGGGAGAAAAGGGCTTATTTGGCTTAGGCTTCCACCTCACAGTTCATCCTCAGAGGAAGTCACAACAGGAACTTGAGCAGTGCAGAAACCTGGAGGCAGGAGCTGGTGCAGAGGTCATGAAGCAGTGAGTGCTAGTTATTGGTTTGCGCCTCCTGGCTTGCTCAACCTGCTTTCTTGTAGAGCCCAGGACCACCAGCCCAGAGATGACACCACCCACAATTGGCTGGGTCCTCCCCCATCTAATTATGAAATTGCCTTAATTTCTTCATTAAGAAAATGCCTTACAGCTGGATCTTATGGAAGCATTTTCTAAATCTAGATTTCTCCTCTCAGATGACTCTAGCTTGTGTTAAGTTGACATAAAACTAGCCCGGACAGTACCTGTAGGGTCTTTTGCTCTGTTGAGATCAGACTTCAGAAAAGTGAGAACCCTGCTTATATGGGCTATGAGTCCCTGAGACATGAAGGATGAAGGTTATTCCTGGCTTGTCATCATGCTCTTCCTGGTTCACAGTAGTGAGCAGCATCTTCCAGGGATGCTGCTTGTTCCTAAGAGCTTCAGGCTGGATCGCTGTGTCATCTTTTTTGGAGCAAGGAACAAAGACCACATTGATCAGCTGGCAACCCTGCTGTCAAATCCCTAGGTCTTGGCCTTGCTGGGCTCCCATCTCCAGCTAATTACTCAGAGGGACCCAGAGAGCCTGCCCAACCAGCCATTTCTACAGGTCTGGCCCATGCAGGGACCTTCTTTGCCACACTCAGGGGTTCTGCCCAGGGGAGGGTTCAGGGCATGACCCTGGGGAGGCTGGGAGCCCCTAGGAAACTTTGACCATGACAGGAGCTAGCTGCTTCTGTGTTTACTTCTTGGCACTAGTAAGTGGGACTCACCAAAATGCAATGCAGAGTCAGCCAGTGAGGTCAGCATTGGCTGTGAACCCCAAGCTGAGTGGGAGAGGTCAGGAGAGAGAGGAGAGGAGTGCTGGAACAAACAAAACCGGAATGTAACCCTGTTTTTAAAGCAATAACAGGAAAGGGAACATTTTGGGGCAAAGTGCCTGGCTCCACATTACTGTCTGGGGGGATTATGCCCACCCCTCAGACTGCTAGAGTTAGTTTTCCAAGCAAATCAAAAAGCCTCAGGAAAACAATCTATAAGCTTTTTGCAAAGAAAGCCCCCTCCACAGGGCATCAGACACTAGGAATTCCACTGCACTGAGAAAACAGTCTGTAGGGACTAGGTCGCCTCTGTGATTTGGGCATTGATTCCACATACAGGTAGCTCAGAATCCTACAAGCCAATCCCTCTGCTTCAAACACATACCAGGAGAACAAAGGAGTGATCCAAGCATGGATATTAGACACTTTCAGATCCACTGGGAAAGTTTTTGGTTTTAAAAACATTTCTCATTATATTTGTGTGAGCATGTGATCTGCGCCCCACCCCGACCAGCAGGAAGAAGACACAGATCAAACAGGTTCCTTCTCAAGTCAGTTTACTCAGGATACTTGATGCATGAGGTTACAGCTTAAGCTTCATGGTGAATGGCCCCGAACTCCACCGGAAGCAACCAGTTAAACCCTATCCTGGACACTCACAGAATGCCACATAGCTCCTGCTCATATGCCAGGAAATCTCGGGCTTTAGCATCATATTCTCGGGCTTAGGATCATGTCACTGTCAACACAGCCTAATGCCATATTAGGAGTTATTTATGCCAGCAAGGCTGATAAGGCCGAGGCAGTCAGCGTCATCTTCAAGGAGTGGTGGCTGCTAGGCTCCCTACAAGCATGCACTTATGTGGAAATCAGAGGGCACTCTGCAGGAGTTGGTTCTCTCTTCTACCATGTTGGTTCTGAGAACTGAACTTAGATCACCAGGCTTTGTGGCAAGTGTTTTTCCCTACTTTTTGGCCATGTTTATTCTCGAGTCATTATTTTTGACGGATCCTCAGAGGTTTGCTGGACTGTGGGCTCTGGAATGGACTCCCTGCTCACTTACCTCCAAGAATTACCCCAGGCCTGCCTACACTCATAAAGAAATTCCCAACACTCTGGCTTTGAGCTTCTCCACCTAACTGCCACATAAAGCTACAGAATTTTGTTTGATGGAAAATCCTGGAAGCACTATTAAGTATACAAGATACCTGAGCTCCTCTCCTGAAGACTAATTTTAAAGGTCTAAATAAGGCTTCCCAGAATCTAGATTTGGAAAATGAGGTCAGGGCAAGTGACTTGAGTTCAAAGCCTAGTACACATGTGTAGAGGAATTTTTTTTTTTTTTTT
>LR750659.1:0-158662 GCA_902729485.2 Mus minutoides
TCAACCCTATAGGTGGAAGAATAACCATGAACTAACTAGTACCCCCTGGGCTCGTGTCTCTAGCTGCATATATAGAAGAGGATGGCCTAGTTGGCCATCAGTGGGAAGAGAGGCCCCTTGGTTATGCAGACTTTATATGCCCCAATACAAGGGAATGCCGGGGCCAAGGGGTGGGAGCGGATGGGTAGGGGAGCAGGGCTGGGAGGGGGGAGGGTATAGGGAACTTTCTGGATAACACTTGAAATGTAAATGAAGAAAATATCTAATAAAAGCTGAAAAAAGAGAAAGAAAAATGACAATTGATCCATTCTTATCTTATTCAAAGCTCAAGCCTAATGGAATCAAGGAACTCCACATAAAACCAGACACACTGAAACTTATAGAGGAGGAAGTGGAGGGAAATGCCTTGAAGATATGGGCATAGAGGACAAATTCCTGAACAGAACACCAATGGTTTGTGTTGTAAGATCAATAATCAACAAATGGGACTTCATCCAATTGCAAAACATTTGTAAGACAAAGGACACAGTTTTTAAGACAGTATGGCAACCATCAGATTGAGAAAAGATCTTTACCAATCTTAAATCCAATAGGGGACTAATATCCAATATATATATATATAAACTCAAGAAGTTGGATTCCAGAAAACCAAATAATCCTATTAAAAAGTAGGGTACAGAACTAAACAAAGAATTATTAACTGAGGAATACAAAATGGCTAGGAAGCACCTAAAAAAAGGTCAACATCCTTAATCATCAGGGAAATGCAAATCAAAACAACCCTGAGATTCCACCTTACACCAGTCAGAATGGGTAATATCAAACACTCAGGTAATAGCAGATGCTGGTGAGGATGTAGAGAATGAGGAACACCCTTCCAATGTTGGTGGTATTGCAACCTGGTACAACCACTCTGGAAATCAGTCTGGAGGTTTCTCATAAAACTAGACATTACTACCAGTTGATCCAGCAATACCTCTGGCATATACCCAGAAGATGTTCCAACTTGTAATAAGGACACATGTTCCACTATGTTCATAGCAGCCTTATTTATAGTAGCCAGGAGATGGAAAGAACCCAGCTGTCCCTCAACAGAGGAATGGTTACAGAAAATGTGGTACATTTACACAATGGAGTACTACTCAGCTATCAAAAACAATGAATTTATGAAATTCTTACACAAATGGATGGATCTAGAGGATATCTTCCTAAGTGAGGTAACCCAATTACAAAAGACCACACACGATACACACTCACTGAAGCCTCCACTTGAGGTGGATTCCAAGTAAGGACATTTCAAATGTGAAGATTCTATGCCCCAGTATAGGGGAATGCCAGGGCCAGGAAGTGGGAGTGTGTGGGTTGGGGAGCAAGGGGAAGGGGAAGGGTATAGGGGATTTTCAGAGAGGAAACTAGGAAAGGGGATAACATTTGAAATGTAAATGAGGAAAATAGCTAATAATAAACAAATAACTTCAGTGACAATACTGGAGAAGATACTGAGGGAAAGGAGGTTTAGTAACTGTCCTTACTTGGGATCCACCTCAAGGGGAGGCTTCAAGGTCTGACACTATTACTGATATTGTAGTGTATTTACAGATAGGAGCCTAGCATGGCTGTTCTCCTAAATGCCCAACAAGCAGCTGAGAGAGAAAGACTCAGACATACCCAACCANAAGCAAGTTGGGGAGGAAAGGGTTTATTTGGCTTACACTTCCATACTGCTGTTCATCACCAAGGAAGTCAGGACTAGAACTCAAGCAGGTCAGAAGGCAGGAGCTGATGCAGAAGCCATGGAGGGATGTTCCTTACTGGCTTGCTTCCCCTGGCTTGCTCAGCCTGCTCTCTTATAGAACCCAAAGCTGCCAGCCCAGAAATGGTCCCACCCACAAGGGGCCCTTGATCACTAATTGAGAAAATGCATCACAGCTAGATCTCATGGAGGCATTTCCTCAACTGAAGCTCCTTTCTCTGTGATAACTCCAGCTGTGTCAAGTTGACACAAACCTAGCCAGTACAGACACCAACGATGCAGCATATGTTAGCTGGTAAAAGGTCATTACACACATATATAGCAGAAGTCTGCATGGTCTAACCTTAAGAGAGGGGATTCACCTGACACTTGAAAAATTTGAGGTCCCAGGGAGTGAGGAGGTCTACATGGTTTTAGGGCTAGGGGTTAGGGGTTGGGTGATAAGAATTGGGGAATAGGGACATTCTCTTGGAGACTGGGGTGGGAAGATGAGGAATGGGATGAGAAATTGGGGGAAGCTGGAGTGGGAGGTTGGTAATTACTGGACTTTAAAATAAAATAAAAGTAATAATAATAAAAGAAAATTCATGATGAAGCCCTCATTTCCCTAGGGGAAGCTAGAAATCTCTCAGGGCATATTATTGTATATCTGATAGCTAGCAGTAAGGCCACAGGTTAGAGACTGCAGGCAGCATGAGCCATAAGTGTGTTCTCATGAGAAAGAGACTGCCAAGGTATGACATAGCAATCATTTTCATAATTTTATAATTATTTTATATTGATTAAATAGATTTCATATCAAAATAAGTTGTGTTGCTTCTTTTAGGAAAAAAAAAACTGTACAATATTCTACTTGAGAAGAAATCAGTTAAAATGACATTGGTATTCTTTCCCTAATAGTGATTGAACACATCATATATCTTATTCTGCCTGTAATGGAACTGTTGTCACACATCCAGATCTTTCCACTTTGAAAGCTCAAATTATTTATTATATTTTATTTTTCTCTCCTAGACAACATAAGAAATATGAAATAAAACCAACTGTTGTTAGTATGGCAATAAGCTTAGAATATTGATGAGCCAAGAGATATTGGTAGCCTGCCATGAATATTAGGACATTAATTAGAACAAATAATCTTGAACAAATAAATACTGCTTTATTTACAGTGACTGGAAATTTGTACTGACCCTCCTGTGTCAGTTCATGTTGACTCTTTTTCAGTGAGGATTTGAGCCAGAGAATTAAATGGAAGTTACAGAATTAGTAAACATACTTGATGCCTAAATTCATTATGAAAATATTTCAAAGACAAAATTCTCAAATTATCAGACAATTCTAAAATTTTTCTTTTATTTTATATATTTTTTCTATACTTATGTTTCTATGCTGGCACCATTTATATGCATGAATGTTATTTTATATTAACATTTATATCAAGTACATAGAATCATGACTACTAAATAGAATAGCTCAGTTTACCATACACTTAAATAACAAGTAAGATTATCAATTTTATTTGTTTCAATTTCAGAAATGTTACATTTTCACTTTGTGTTCTAAAATCAAAATTTGACATTGTTTTTCTCTTATTCTTTAAAAGATAATCAATGTTGGGCATCCTGTAGACACAACAGTGTTACCCACAGTGCACTTTATGAGTGTTCTTAGGGACAGTGGGACTTAGAGGTGCCAATTCTGTCACTCCAGAGCATTGTGTTTGAAGGGCCAGAGACTGGAGCTGTTGAACTCACCTTCCATTATTTGGTCTCTTCATTTTGTGGAATATTGGAGCTTAGAGTTTTCAGTGTTTTCATAGAAGGCTGCTCGGTACAATAGGAGTTAGACAAGAAAAAAAAAAAAACCCTCCACAAACATTGTTATTAATTGTTAATTGAGATCAACTTTTAAAAAAACCTGGAAAGTACAAAGAATTGAATATTAGTCATTTAGAAAATATTGCAATGGCACTGTTAAACTATTTTTAAAATACTTAAACACTTCAGAAAAAATAATAGGTTTATTGTTTTGTTCAATATCCCAACATTTAAAAATTCTAAATAGTAAGATTGATAACTGAGACCTAGCAATTTATGATTAACTGTTAAAATTTTCTATCAGTTTATCTATATATAGCTTATTTTAATAAGGTATACAATGGTTCACTTCATATATGGATTCATCATTAGCTACTGCTAATGGTATTTTCATCAAAAGATTAGTATTTATAAAATCAAATTATAGCTTAATTAATATCCATTAATAACAACAGTAAAAACGCTCAACGCAATTGTGAGTAGATATAATTTGGGGCCATTATTAACAAAGCAAGACTGTGATACTTCACTAATCCATTTTCTTAAAATCATTTACCTTACATTTTTGTAAATTGAATTCAAATCTGTGACTATTTTCAGAGGTTCAGTGTAATAAACCCTTTAAAAGATATTGTCATATAAGAAATTTAGATAAGAAATGGGGCTTGGGCCTACTGAATATTTGACCTATCAGCAATCCGTTAAAGTACAAAAGACTATTCCATGATGGAGATATCTGTATGTGTTTTTTTAAATAATAGTAATATTTTATTGAATTTCAGAAACTTGGTACTTTTTAAAAATTCCAAATCTTTACACACAAATCATTACTCTGCTTACTCTGGAACTGCAGATGCTTGGATGCTTGGACTTCACAGTTGTGTCTTCTATCCTTATATCACTCAGCATAAAAAACCAACCCCCACAGTTCCTGGGGACTGGAGCACTAACCAAAGTGTACACATGGATGGTCCCATGGCTCTGGACATATACATGGCAGAGGATGGCCTTGTTGGATGTGATGGTTTGTATATTCTTGGACTAGGGAGTAGCACCATTGGGAGGTGTGGCCTTATTGGAATCAGTGTGACCTGGTTGGAATAGGTATGTCACTGTGGGTGTGGGCTTAAGAACCTAACCCTAGTTGCCTGGAAGTCAGTCTTCCACCAGCAGCTTTTGGATGAAGATGTAGAACTCTTAGCTCTGCCTGGGCCATGCCTGCCTGGATACTACCATGCTCTTACCTTGATGATAATGGACTGAACCTCTGAACCTATAAGCCAGCCCCAATTAAACGTTTTTTGTTAGTTAGTTAGTTAGTTAGTTAGTTAGTTAGTTAGTTAGTTTTTTGTTTTTTTTTTTTTTTTTTTTTTTAATAAAACTTGCCTAGGTCATGGTGTCTGTTCACAGCAGTAAAACCCTAACTAAGACATTGGGCATCAGAGGGAGGAGGGTCATTGGTCCTATGGGGGTTCGATGACCCAGTGTAGGGGAATGCCAGGGTGGGAAGGTGGAAGTGGTTGGGTGGGTGATCACCCTCATAGAGGCCAGTGGAGGAGGCAGGGGATAGGGGTTTTACAGAGGGGAGACCTGGAAAGTGGATAATATTTGAAATGTAAATGAAGAAAATATCCTATAAAAGAAAAAAAATTCCCAAGCCCTGATGCTCCCCAACTTCTTCTGACCTACTAAAGCTACTCTGTGACCAGCCCCCACCCCCCCAGCATAGGACAACAAAGTGGGGAAGGGTATTTAGGGAGAGCAGTTGCTGTCTGTGAACACTTTCTGCAGTATGAGGAATAGCTATACAAAGTTATGCCACACACATTCTGGAATGCACCAGAACTAGGACACAGGTGAGTTTCCGTTTGAGTTCTGTGTGTTCAAGCAATGCTGCTGACTTTATCTACTCCCTAGGAAGCTAAGAACTTTGGTAAAGGTCAAAGAGAGACACCTTAAGCATTCAGCAGTGGTGCTGCAGTGAACCTGGGAACTGCTGCAAGCTCCTTGTGTCAAGATCATATGTCCCCACATCAGATGCCTGTTGAAGGCTAATGCACAGGAGCACAGTTCTGGTGTGTGGAGGGGCTTCTAGGAACTCAGATGAACATAAAACTAAAGCAGTGTGTTAAAAACTGGGAAGAAAACCTGGGTTTAGTACTCAGTTAATCTATAGTTCAGCTTCAGCTCTCTCCTTGACAGCTGTACATTCCTATGGACCAATGCACCAGCAAGGCCAATACTGAAGCAGGAGGAAAAGATTTTTACCATCATGATTATCATATTTTACAAGAACATCTTTTCCAATATTTACTTCAGTATCCTCACTGGACATCATCATTCACTGCAGCCACACAGTACTAGGGATGATTCCTGGAATGCATGGTGGTCACACAGTACTAGGGATGGTTCCTGGAATGCATGGTGGTCACACAGTACTAGGGATGATTCCTGGAGTGTATGGCGGTCACACAGTACTAGGGTTGATTCCTGGAATGCATGGTGGTCACACAGTACTAGGGATGATTCCTGGAACTCACGGTGGTCACACAGTACTAGGCATAATTCCTGGAATGCATGGTGGTCACACAGTACTAGGCATGGTTCCTGGAACGCATGGTGGTCACACAGTACTAGGCATGATTCCTGGAATGCATGGTGGTCACACAGTACTAGGCATGATTCCTGGAACGCATGATGGTGACTGTGTACTCTGTGTGCATCACAGGGGCTTTGTCCTGGACATCTGCTTCCCACACTTTCTATGCAGATCAAGCTGTGCTTGACTGGCAGGATGGCCAGAAGTTCTTTCTCCCACACTGAAGAAGGATTATCATTCATTACACATTGTCATTCAGATTTTAGTAACCAAGGTCTGTCAGCTTAATCAAATTGTTATTGACAATTCTATTTTTTTAACCAATTTTTATTAGCTATGTTCTTTATTTGCATTTCAAATGTTATCCCCTTTCCTTATTTCCCCTCTGAAAACCCCCATCAAATCCCCCTGCTCACTAACCCACCCACTCCTGCTTCCTTGTTCTGGCATTTCCCTACACTGGGGCATAGAGCCTTCATAGGACCAAGGGCCTCTCCTCCCATTGATGACCAACTAGGCCATCCTCTGCTACATATGTGGCTGGAGCCATGAGTCCACCATGTGTTCTCTTTGGTTGGTGGTTTAGTCCCTGGGAGCTCTGGGGGTACAGGTTGGTTCATATTGTTGTTCCCCTTATGGGGCTGAAACCCCATTCAGCTCCTTGGGTCCTTTCTCTAGCTCCTCCACTGGGGACCCTATGCTCAGTCCACTAGATTCTTAAACTGTTTTCCTGGCAGTGCAGTTACCTGTCTCTGTCTCTTAGTTCATAGTGGGCATCTATCACCAGGCCTATAATTTGCTTTGTGCACAAAAGAAAAGCACAAATCTGAGATGAGGAAGCTAATTTATAAAATGTTTTACAGGACAACTGGTAAAACGTAGATTTTATTTGTTCTACTTAGAATTTGAAAATTTCTTCCTAACACTGAAACAATTCTCCACTCCAGCTGCTTTAAAATTAGCAGTAGTTGCTAGTCATTACAAGTGAAAAACAGATGTAGAGAAGAATCATTAAAAAGAAAACAAATTGTTCCAGAAAACTGTTTTATTGGCTATAATTTTTCCATTAGCAGCATATTTTCATACTGAAAAACTATTTGTTCTACATATAAACACATAAGTGTATACTTTATTCTTTATCCTTTCAGCTTTTTTTCCATAATAAATAGATTTTTTCCCTCTTGACTTTTCCTTGAGTCTTTATTATTATTATTCTTGAAAATAGATTCTTCTCTCATAGAGTACATTCCCTTTTCCCCTTCCTGAACTCCTAACTTCTTTGAGTCCTCCCTCTCATCCAGACCAACTATTACTTCCTTCCCTTTTGAAAAAAGCAGCCGTCCTCCAAGTGATTATACTTAAATACAACAAAGCAAGATAACAAGACAGGGTAAAAGTCCTTCTACAGAAACCAAGTAATAAAATGCCCACCCAACAAACCCAAACCCAGAGATCAGTACCTAGGCCTCTAATCATGCCAAGCCCAGATGCCTAGACCTGCGTGTAAGACATAGTTAGTAATGGCCAGGGAAGAATGCCTAGACCTGAGTGTAAGGACATAGTTAGTAATGGCCAGGGAAGAATGCCTAGACCTGCGTGTAAGACATAGTTAGTAATGGCCAGGGAAGAGTGTCTGCATCTAAGCACAGCTATCCAACAGGAGGTCTTCAATATTCTAACATAGCTGAAGCACATTTTTTTTAAATTTGGCTATTGTATATGATAATTATGATTTTATCATAACATTTAAAATTTTTTAGTTTTTTTTTTTTTTTCTCCTTTTAAACATAGATTTCTGGTCATCTAGATCAACATGACTAAAGTTCATATGAGCTCACAGAAACTGAGACAGCAGGCATGGGACCTTCAGAGGTCTGCACTGGGTTATCAGCGTATATCTTATATCTTACACTTTAGTATTTTTATGGAACTCCTAAGTGTGTGAACTACATATACTGATTCTTTTGTCTTTGGGGGTCTCTTTTCTTTCTGTTTGTTTGTTTTGTCTAATTCTGACATGTAAGTTTTTATTTTATCTTATTATATTACTTTATAATTCATTACCATCAGGTCAAAGCTTGTTTTATAATGAGAAACAGAACTGGTATGGGTCCTGATTAGTGAGGAGTTGGGGAAGAACTAGAAGGAATAGAGGATGGAAAAAACTGTAATCAGGGTATTTTATTTGTAATCCTTTATATATTCAGTCAAGTGATGATTCTGTTGAAAATTGTTGTCTAAAACAAACATGTAACAATATAGTATATGTATTTATATTTGTTCATTTTAAAAATTTAATAAGATATATCTTGAATATGAATATAAAAACTTAATATTTCATTACATAGATATTGATATGAAAGATTGACTCTCAATAATTTTTTATATAGCCCCTAGAAAGACTTTAATGGGACACATACAAACTATAAATTTTTATTATTTCATTTTTCCTATTTATAAAATTTCAATGTACTGTTAACATTTTAAAATTAATTATCCAATTAACATCTGAATATCGTCCCTCTCTCCTTCAAGTACTTCCTCACACAAATCCTCCTTCTATACCCCCATCACCACCCCAATTCTACCTCCCAACCCAGTTAATTTTTATTTCAGTTTTCTTGGTCCATGGATATCACATTGTATAATTATAGCGTGTGACAATTAAAATCTGATCTTCTTGAGAACACTATTTCTGACTGCACACATCTCATTTTTTTCCTAAAACTAAAAAAGTTCCATGAACTAAAATGTTCTTTTAAAGCTACATCTTGCAATGAGAAATATGAACGTTACAAGAAACACAATTTCATAGTATTCACCTGCAGAAGACCATGATTCCCTTATACAATGTGTGTATGCATATATATGCTCTCATATATATGTATACATATATGCAAACTCATGTCTATGTGTTATGTCTGTGTGTGAGCATATATCAATATTTTAATTATTTCCAAAGACTATAAAAATAGTTCCTTACTGCTTAAGCTTACTACAAATAGCAAACATGAATCATTGAGTGTTTTCATGAAACTTAAATAGCATACTTTCTATAATATAATTTAATAAGTGCTACCGATAATTGGGATACATGGTTGAAGATACTATATAGTGGTAATTAACACATTATACAATAAATAGAAATATGGTTCACATTTAATTATGATAAAAAGCTACAGTGCAAAAACAACTACAAAAGATCACATGCAAAACAAGTAAAAGAAACAATAATAAACACAAGAAACATTAACCTAACCTAAATAAATAAAAATTTTCTAGTGGAGTCTTCTTACATTTTTATATGAAGATTTTCAAATAGTAAAATCCATGATCCATGAGATTAAGGCTGGAACAAAAGAGAATAAAATCCTACTTATGCCACAGAACTTTCAAATGTCCACTTGATAAAAAAATTCAATGAAATAACCCATCATATTAGGATAATCTGTCTGTGCAATTCAAACCCATGAAAGAAGATATGGCACATATAAAAGAGCATTAGGTTTTGTACATTCCTCCTAACTAATGTGTTTCTATATACTCTTCAACTTGGTGAGTATATATTTTAATAAGCAGTCATCTTGTTAGTTGTGGCATCATGAAAGTGTTTGCTCTTTACTAAAAACAAACCAAAAACATGCAATCACAGTCAAAATTAAAACAATTCCATTTCATTATTTTTTGGGGGTATCAGGTAAATGTTTTAATTAATCTACACTATTATTTCCATTCAATAATCTACATAAACTTGTGCTAGAAAATTCACAGTAACAAAGTCTTCATAAATTTGATTAAAACAAAGCTACTCAGAATAGGTAAATGACTAAACCAATAAGAACTGCCTCCCCCAACAAAACAAAAGGCATCGACTTACTTATTCATGCATTTACTACACTAACTGCTTATACACTGTGGCTCTATCACACCTTTCTTAGCATTCATATCATACATGTACTTGAAATGTTATGCTAACACCATGAAATATGAAACCATATTGTATTCATGAACTTAAAGAATATCCTGCTCTAAATGGAACACAATCTCCATGGATTCCTTTCATATGCCTGCTTGAAAGCTGGTTTTGTTTGTTTGTTTGTTTGTTTTGTTCTGTTTTTTTTTTTTTTTTCATTTTCCTTAGCTATAGTGCCTAAATGTGGACTGGGATTTCTAACTTGTATCACTTAATTGTTTTCTGAGAATACTGACTAGGCCTTTCACAAGAAAAGCTTTTCAAAGTTTTCTACAGAAAAATCCTTGAGAAAAATTATCTCTTTTCTAGAAAAGTACAATACTTATCCAAAAAAAGTCTTTCAATTTAATACTAGGCATGAGTTTATGTCCGTGTGCATTGTGTATCCTTTCCTCCAAGATCTAAATAACTCAAAAGTTTCAGGAAATCTCTGAAACTTATCATATTCTCTAGGCCCTTCTTCCCAAAATTAAATAAGCTAAGAATCAGAGAGTTGCTTTCATAGTCACTGTAAAGACTCTGAGAACACAGCACCTGCTTGGAAGAAGCAGAAACCAGCCCAGTAGCACTAAAGAGGTTTAGATCAACTAAGTTTTTACATCCCCCTGGAAAGGGCATTCTCCAATCTGTTAAGCTGCTTGAAACCTGGTCAGTGTGTTTCAAGTTCTTGTTTTTTGCTAGTTGTCACCTATACTAGAGTGGGCTTTGGTGATATAGCTGCATTTGCGTCATTTCTTCTCCTAAAAGTAACCAATCACCCATATTTCTGTATAAACTCAATAAAACTCCCTGGTGTACCAAGTTAATACTGTTTTTTATAATTTGATCTGTTTTGGGCTCCCTATCTGGGATGTGTAAATATGTTTGTTGTAACTCCACAAGAGGGTTGTCACACTGTGACTGGGGAGGTGTGTAGTTCAATTAGCTATAAAAAAACATGTGAATTTTCTATTATACAGTGAACAATGTATTTTGTTGACTCTAGAGTCCCTTGTTACTTTGATCAAAAAGAATGCTGAGGTGTTGCTGTTGTTGGTTGGTTGGTTTGGTTTGGTTTGGGGTTTTTTTTGGGGGGGTTGTTTTTTTTTAATTTGAGGTAGTGATGTCCCATCTAATTTTCCTTTCTTAATAGAGTATAATGATTTTGTTTTGATATAATAATGTTTTGAAACTCCATACATGTATGCAATGTATTTTGATGGTATCCTCATCTCTCACTCCCCACACCAAATTCACCTGTTGGAGAATACATCTTCAAAATATCTTCATCTCAAATTCCTGTGTGTCATCTTGATATTTTTTAATCCCTACTATGATAAAAAATAGTTTTTTTTTCAAGTTGTAAATAGAGTTGCATGTTTCATCTCATAGTATAAACATGTGATGGCATGAGAATTAACTTTTTCAAAATTAAATTAAATTTTATTTTAGTTATTCATTTTACATCCTGCTCACTGCTCCCTCCAGGTCACCTACTCCAAAAATCCTTCCCCCATCCCACTCCCCTTCTCTTCTGAGTAGGTGGCCCTCTCATGAGTATCCCCAACCCTGGCACTTCAAGTATCTGCAAGGTTAGGTGATTCCTCTCCCACTGAGGCTAGATAAGGCAATCTAGCTATATGTACACATCCTATGTACAGGCAACTGGTATTGGGATAGCCACCTTTCTACTTGTTAGGGACCTATATGAAGACCAAGCTGCATGTCTGTTGCACATGTGCTGGGAGGCCTAGTTCCAGCCCCTGTATGTTCTTTGGTAGTTCAAAATGAGAGAGCCTCAAGGTTCAGGGTTAGTTGACTCTGTTGGGCTTCTTGGATTCTCTATCCCCTTTGGGCTCCACAATTCTTTCTACTGTTCTTTCATAGGAGTCCCCAAGCCCCATCCACTAGTTTGCTGTGGGTGTCTGTATCTGTCTGAGTCAGATGCTGGGTGGAGCCTCACAGAAGACAGCAATGCTAGACTCCTGTCTGCAAGTATAACAGTGTATTGTTAATAGTGTTAGGGATCGGTGTGTAGAGTGTTGTTTTAAATAAAATCTACATTAAATCCAGCTATTGTGCTGGCATTGGCAATTTTGCCCTCCCCAACAACCCCTGCCTCTCCAAGTCTAGCTCTAGGCTCCACATAGTCTTGCCCTGAATCCTGTGGCTGGCTTGCTAAGCTAACCAAACCAGTTTAACCTAAAATTCCTGAAGCTACTGCTAGAATTTCTTAGGACATCCACTCCCTGTGGCTGGCCTGCAGATTGCCAGCTATCTCTCACTCAGCTCTCTTTAGACCTGTGAAATGAAAACACCAAAGACTTGTATTATACCAGCCAGATTTAAAATGGTAAATCACCAGCCTCAAAATATCTGTGCAAAGAACACACAACTCAATAATATAATTACAAGTTGCACACACTTCTATTGGACAAATATACCACTACATTACTCTATTGCCCATCTATGAAATCCCTAGCTACTTGTGGCTCTTCCAGGCCAGGTGGGTATGCTCTATCTTTAACCTCTTTTTCCTCCATCTCCTTCTTCCTTTATCCTATGTCTCTCCCCCTTCTCCTCCTTTCCCTTCCCTAAATTGTTCAGCTCTGCCTTTTCCTTCCACTGTTCAATCACATGCTCTAACCTTATCTGAAGAATTAAGATTTCACATGATATCACATGAGTACGTGATCTATTCCTTGTCAGGGTACCTCTCTTGAGGGAGCAGAAAATACAAACAGCAATCCACCACATTGGTGCTTGCACATGAGGTGGGTCTCAAGTTGGGCCAGTCTGCTCCATTCCTGTGCCTGCATTGCTTTAGATGGGAAAAATTTTAGGTTGAATCTTTTGTGGGAGTGTCTATGTCTCTGTTGCTCCATTGGGGTTACTCATGTATACAGGAGGTAGACTCTTAAAGTTCAATATCCCCAGTGTAGTGAGTCACAGCTAAGGACAGCCCAATTGATTTTTTTGGCACTCCCCTTATTAAATCACTGTCTTCTCCTAAAGATGCCTCTCAACTCTCTACCCCCTTCAATTTCAGATTCCATTTCACTTTCATGGCCATCTAGCCATCTCTCCTGTCCTTCCCCACACCTCATATGAATTCCACATTCCACTCC
This sequence comes from Mus minutoides, assembly GCA_902729485.2. Classification (NCBI taxonomy): domain Eukaryota; kingdom Metazoa; phylum Chordata; class Mammalia; order Rodentia; family Muridae; genus Mus; species Mus minutoides. The sequence continues at coordinate 13,250 of LR750659.1, forward strand.
TCTTCCCCTCCCTCTCAGTTCTCTCCCTCCATCTGCTACTTATGACTCTTGTTTTCCCGTCTAGGTGAGATATAAGCTTCCTCACTTGGGCCTTCTGTCTTGTTTACCTTCTTTGGATCTATATATATGGTACATGCATTTTACCGCTAAAAGTCACTTGTAAGTGAATCTGTATCATTGATATACTGTTGGTACTGGGTTACCTCAATCAGAATGATATTCTCAAGTTACATCCATTTGCCTGCAAAATTTATGATTTTGCCTGCAAAATACAAAGGTTTTTAATAGCTGAATACTATTCCATTATGTTGATTACTAGAGTTTCTTTATCTTTAATAGTCAGTTGAAGGACATCTAGGATACTTATAGTTTCTGGCTGTTACAAATAAAACGGCTATGAACATAATCAAGCAAGTGACCCTGTGGAATGTTGGAGCATCTTTTAGGTATATGCCCAGGAGTGGTATAGCTATCTTGAGGTAGAACTCTTCCATTCTCTGACTTCCAATGCAGTTATATAATTTGCACTCCCACCAGCAATAAGGAAGAGTTCCCCTTCCTTCACATCATCACGTACATGTGCTATCTCTTGAGTTTTTGATCTTAGCCATTCTGATGGAACTTAAGAGTTGTTTAGTTTTACATTTACCTGATGACTAAAAATTTTATATATTTCTTTAAGTGTTTCTAGGCCATTTGAGATTCCTTTGGGGGGAAATCTCTGTTTTGTTCTTTACCCCTATTTTTAATTGAGTTATTTTGTTTCTTGATGTCTCACTTCTTGATTTCTTTGTAAATTTTGGATATTAGTTCTCTGTCAGATGTAGGGTTAGTGAAGACCCTTTTCCAATATATAGGCTGCTGATTTAACACATTGACAATGTCCTTTGCCTTACAGTAACTTTGCAGTTTAATGAGGTCCCATTGATCAATTGTTGGTCTTAGAACCTGAGGCATTTGTGTTATGTTCAGAAAATTGCCTACTCTACCAATGTTTTCAAGGGTCCTTACTTTCCATTCTAGGAAATATAGTGTATCCAGTTTTATGTTCTGGGTCTTGATCATTTTAGACTTGAGTTTTGTACAGGGTGATGAGTATGGATTTGCATTCTTCTAAATGCAGACAACCAGTTAGTGCAGTAACATTTGACATAGATCCTATCACATTTCTATTGTATAGTTTTTGGCTTCTTTATCAAAAATCGAGTAACCATAGGTCTGTAGGTTTATTTCTGGGGCTTTGATTTGATTTCATTGATCAACATGTCTGTTTCTCTACCAGTATCATCCAGTTTTACCACTATTGCTCTGTACTACCACTTGAGATCAGGGATGGTGATTCCTCTTTAAATTCTTGTATTGTTTAGCCTATCCTGTGTGTGTGTGTGTGTGTGTGTGTGTGTGTGTGTTTCATATGAAGTTGAAAACTGTTAATTCAGTGTCTATAAAAATTGTGATGGCAATTGCATTGAATCAGTAGATCTCTTTAGGTGAGATAGTTATTTTCAGTATGTTAAACCTTACCTACCTATGAGCATGGAAGATGTTTCCATCGCCTGGTATCTCCTTCAGTTTCCATCTTCAGGGACTTGAAGTTCTTACCTTACAGGTATTTTCTTGCTTATTATTATATCGTTTGTATAAAGGAGGGCTACTTTTTTTGAGTTAATTTTGTATCCCGCCACTTTGCTGAGGGTGTTTATCAGATCTAGGAATTGTCGGGTAGAAGTTTTGGGGTCCTTTATATATACTATCATATAATCAACTAGTAGAGATGCTTTGACTTTTTCCTTTCCAATTTTTATCATCTTGAACTCTTTAGTTGTCTTATTGCTCTGGCTAGAACTTTCAGTGCTATATTAAATAGATAGCAAGGTAGGGAAGATGTGGGCATCCTTGTCCCTGAATTTAGTGGAAATGCTTTTTCTCTCTATTTAGTTTGATATTGGTTGTTGGAATGCTGTATATTGCTTTTATTATGTTTAGGTATGTGCCCTCTATACCTGTATATATTTCTCTAATACATTTAACATAAAGTGGTGTTGAAATTTGTCAACAGGTTTTTCAGTGTCTAATGAGATATGTGATATTTTTCTTTCACTTTATTGTTTGGTGAATTATACTGATGAATTTTTATATACTAAACCAAGTTAATTGTGATGGATTATTTCTTTGATATATTCCTGGATTCAGTTTGTGACTATTTTATTGAGTATTTTGTACATCAGTGATCATAAGAGAATTGGTCTGAAGTTCTTTTTTTGTTTTTGTTTTTTTTGTTTGTTTGTTTGTTTGTTTTTTTGTTTTGTTTTTTGTTTTTTGTTTTTTGAGACAGGGTTTCTCTGCATAGCCCTGGCTGTCCTGAAACTCACTTTGTAGACCAGGCTGACCTCGAACTCAGAAATCTGCCTGCCTCTGCCTCCCGAGTGCTGGGATTAAAGGCATGTGCCACCACACCAGAAGTTCTTTCTTTATGTCTTTGTGTGGTTTCGATATCAGGGTGACTGGGGCCCCATATATTGAATTTGACAGTGCTCTTTTTTTTTTTTTTTCTATTTTATGAAATATTTTGTGGAGTATTGGAATTAGCTATTCTTTGAAAGTCTGGTAGAATTTTGCATTAAAACTGTCTTACCTTGGCCTTCTTTCTGTTGGGAAACTTGCAATGACTTCAATTTCTTTAGGGGTTATAGAGCTATTTAAATAGTTTAATTGATCTTTATTTATCTTTGGTAAGTGTTTTTTTTGTCTAGAAAATTGTCTATTTCATTAAGATTCTCCAATTTTGTGGACTACCAGCTTTTTAAAAATAAGATCCAATGATTCGTTGAATTTCCTCAGTGTCAGTTTTTAAGTCTCCTTTTTCATTACTGATTTCATTTATTTGTATACTCTTTCTCTGTCTCTTAATTACTTTGGCAATGGTTTGTCTTTCTTGTTGGTTTTTTCAAAGATCCATCTTTTGGTTTTGCTTATTCTTTGTGCTGTTTTCTTTGTTTCTAACTGCTTGATTTCATTCCTGATTTTGTTTATTTTCTATCTTCTACTTCTACTTTTTATTGTGCGTGCTTCTACTTCTTCTTCGTTTTTTTTTTTTTTTCTAGAGATTTGTGGTATAGTTTTGAATTGCTAATATGAGAACTTTCTAATTTATTCATGTAGATATTTAGTGCTATGAGGACTCTTAGGACTACTTTCATTCTGTCCCATAAATTTTGGTATGTTGTATCTTAATTTTCATTGAATTCTAGAAAGTCTTTGATTCCTTTTTTTCTTCACTGACCCAGAGATCACTGAGTGGAGAGTTATACATTTCTATGAGTGTTACTGACCCAGAGGTCACTGAGAGGAGAGTTGTCAATTTCTATGGCTTTCTGCTGTTTTTGTTGTTTAAATTCAGCTTTCATCTATGGTGGTCTGATAAGATATAAGGAATTATTTCATTTTTTGTAATTTGTTGAGGCTTTGTTACCAACTATATGGCTGCTGTTGGAGAAGGGGCCAAGAGATTTTGATAAGAAGGTATATTGTTTTGTGTTTGGGTAAAATAATAGTAAGGTATCTGTTAGGTCCATTTGATTCATAACATGTGTTAGGTTCATTATTTGGGTGAATATCCTGTCAATTGGTGAGAGTGGGATGCTGAAGTTTCCCACTTTTAATATTTTTGGGTTTGACGTATAATTTAAGCGTTAGCAATGTTTTTTTCACATATGTGGTACCCATGTGTTTGTGGCATAGATGTTCAGAATTGAGTATCATCTTAGTAAAGCTTTTCCTTTGAAGAGTATGAAATGCCCTTCCCTGTCTCTTTTCATTAATTTTGGTTGAAAGTCTATTCTATTAGATATTAGAATGGCTATCTCAGCCTACTTTCTTACACCAGTTAGGAAACTTTTCTAGCCCTTTACTCTAAGGTAATATCTATCTTTATTGCCGAGGCATGTTTCTTCTGTGCAGCAGGATGGTGAATCCTGATTTCTCATCCATTCTGTCAGCATTTGTCTTTTTATTGGGGACAGATAAAAAGTTGAAGTTGGAAGATATTATTGACTATTGATCATTATTTCCTGTTAATTTGATGTTGTTGTTTGTGGTGGTGGTTGTAATGTGTAAGAGAAAGTTTGTGTGCAAGTGTGTGTGTGCGTGTTTGTGCATGTTTGTGTGTGCTTTCCGTGTTTTGCCTGTATGGAGTTACATATTCCCTATGTTTTCTTGGATATAGTTATCATTCTTGGGTTGGATTTTTTAAAAATATATTCCGTAGGGCTATATTTGTGGATAGGTATTATTTAATTTGATTTTGGTTTGAAATTGCTTTCTGCATCTATCCTGATTGAGGGTTTTGCTTGCTATGGTAGACTAAGTAGGTACCTGTGGCTTTTTATAAGGTATAAGATGTCTGTCCAGGCCTTTCTAGCTTTTAGAAACTCTTTTGAAAAATCAGGGGTAATTCTGATAAATCTGCTTTTGTATGTTTCCTGGCCTTTTTTCCCTTGAAGCTTTTAATATCCGTTTTCTTTTCTGTAGATTTTGTGGTTTGATTATTATGTCTCGAGATTATTTTATTGTCTAGTCCAGTCTAATTGGTGTTTTATATACTTCCTGTATGTTTATAGGCATCCTTTTCTTTATATTGCAAAACTTTTCTTCTATGATTTTGCTGAAAATATTTTCTGTTCCTTGGAGTTAGGACTCTTCTCCTTTTCCTATTCCTACTATTCTTAGGTTAGCTCTTTTCGTGGAATCCAAGATTTCCTAGATGTTTTAGGTTAGGAACTTATTAGATTTAATATTTTCTTTGACTGAGGTATGAATTTCTTCTATTGTGTCTTCTATGCCTGCTCTTCTCCCATCTCCTGTATTCTGTTGGTCATGTTTACATATATAGTTCCTGCTCTATTGCCTATGTTTTCCATCTCCAGAATTTCCTCAGTTTGTGTTTTCTTTATTGTTTCTACTTCCACTTTTAGGTCTTGCACAGTTTTGTTTATTTCCTTCACCTGTTTAACTGCATTTTCCTGTACATCCTTTAGGGCTTTATTTGTTTCTCCTTTAAAGGCCTCTCTGTGTTTGATTGTATATCCCGTATTTCTGTAATAGATTTATTCATTTTGTTTTTAAAGATCTCTATCATCTTTATAAAATTGGATTTAAGTTTATTTTCTTGTGTTTTGGCTGTGTTAGGATGTGCAGGACTTACTGTAGTGAGTAACATTTGCTTAGGAGATATTGGATTGCATGGGATTTTGTTGATTGTATTCTTTCAAGTGCCTTTAGCCATCTGGATGATTTGGGTTCCTGGATGTTCTTGCTGTAGTAGGTACTGGGAGAGGGTGAACCTTGATGGTCCTGGTGTGGTAGGGCTGTGATTGCTATTCTTGGGCTGTATGATTTTGGACCTGCAGTTCTGTACGGTTCGTAAGCTTCAGGCCTGATGAAGGTAGGCAGAGAGATCGAAGGAGAATGGGGGTCTCCCTGCGTTAGCAGATAGGTCAGAGTAGCTTGGCATGACCCAGAGGGCTCAGCAATCAGGGAAGATGGGTGGGAGAAGGGAAGCTTATCAGTATGGTTCTATAGTATCATGGGGTTGGAACAGAGGTGGCAGAAGAAAAGAAGTCCCTCAGTATGGTTCAGGAGTCTGATGAAGGTAGAAAGAGGTGATGGGAGAGTGGAGATCCCCCTGAGATAGCAAGCTGCTCAGAGCAGCTTGGCTTGGCTAAGAATTAACTCTTTATAAAAAAAAATATTTCTATCCAAGAACTAGTTTGAAAATCTTTGATAACGATTTTTATTGCTTGCCTGACCCCAATCTCTGACCAACAGAGACTCGGAATAATGACACTCACGCCAAGGTAGGTTCTTCAACAGCAATCTTGATCTTTTACTCAAGGCAGTAAAAGCACTCTCTCTCTCAGCAGTCTCCTGCAGTGAACTGTCCCTTTACTCAGGCCATTCCATATATACACAGACTTCTTACATCATCTCACTCCACTTATTGCTCTCCAATCAGCATCATCCCGCCCCTAGCACGAGTTGCACGTGCAGTCAGGACAACAGATCATTGGCTAACACTATGGTAAGGCTATATGACATTCTTTAGTAAACAGGATGGGGTTACGAGGCTTGGCACAAAGCTGGGTGCCATCTTAGCTCATTTCTTCCCACAATTGCTCCTACTGAACTTTAGTCGAACTTATTTAAGTTTATATTTAGTTTTACTATCTTATTGGTGGTGATTTTAGAATTTATATTTTGTGTCAATTTGTTTTCAGCTCTATCATCCTGTAATGTGACAGAAAATATTAACATCTTCCCTATTTCTCAATTTCTTTCTTTAAAACAATAATATAGGTACATGACTGTTTTGCCATGAAAGTATGTCTTGTGTCCTACATTTGCTTAGTGCTCAGAGAAGCCTAATGAGGACATAATACCCTCTGCACCCAGAGCTGCAGGTAGTTATGATCCTTAGTGTGGGTGATAGGAATCAGTTCCTTAGCATGAGCAGTCAGAGCTTCTAATTTGGTTTTGATCCATTGGCTATTTGTTATATGAATCAAGATTTTTGTTTGGTGTTATTTTCCTTTTTTAATTTTAAGGTTGTTGTATTTCATCAAAATGTTATTTCATTACTGACTCAGTGTTTTTTGCCTCAAAATGAAGTAATCTTTTGTCTCCTTTCTCTGTAAACCAACATTGTCAGTTAAAGTTTACCTTTCATGTAAAACCGATGGGAGAAAATAGAATTAAAGCTTAGATATTTGGATGCATTGAGATATTATTTGCTACTTTACAAGATTTGAAGAATTAAAATAATATGATGAGCCAACTATTTTGTTTTGTTTTAAGATAATTTTGTTGTTACATACTCCTCCCTTATACATAATGGTTCCTTTTGGGAAAAGAAATGGGTCATTGGGAATAGCCAATGAAAAAAACAAGGATGTTATGGGCTATTCATGAGTGGTCACTTATAGATAACAATATTGTGGTGAAACATGTAGTTTTGAACAAATAAATAATAGAAATGAACACTCAAATAAATCAGTGAAGAAATAAAGACACCAAGGTATATAAATAAGATAATTTCCTCTCAGAAGAAAAATTATACAAAAAAAGAAGTTCTGAAAACATTTTTTGCTGCATTAATAAGTTTGTATTTAATGACAGATTTAATGAGCAAGTGGCATTTAGTACAGAAATGGAAAGTAATCCTTTTCTTCTTTTTTTCTGTGTTTATTATTCATTATCCTTCTCAGATTTAGTCAATATTTTGTAGCTCTTCAAGATGCTATTTAATCATATGTTCTGGTTATTAATCTTGCAGTTCAATCTTAATTCTATTTCTTTTCATATCAATCTTATTTTACTGTTTCTATCATAAATGCACATTTTCTAACCAATTTGTGAGAGCTAGTTTAATTATCCCTAACTTCGGTATTTTACCTGGTCTTCATACTTCTGTCTCAAATAATAATTTTTAAATAATTATTTATTGGTGACTCCATTTATAATTATTAAGATGTGTTTATGTTTCCAGAAAATGGTCATATGATTAATATATATTTTAGTGAATTTACTACATTATTGAAAATAACTTTTTAAAATATTGGAAAGTCACATAGGGCTAGAGAGTCACCTCAATATGTCACAGTACTTGATGCTAATTTATAACATCAGAGCTTCATTATTAGCATCCACCTAGAAGTTGTCAATTTCGGTAACTTCAGTTGCAGGGTATCTGATATGCTCCCTGGCCTCTGTGATACCTGGCACACATAAAGTACACATACATATATCCAAGTAAAACTAATGCACATAAAATAAAATTTTTCATTCATGTTCATTTCCAATTAATTGACAATAGGCATAGAATAAAATCATCCTACATGCCCGTCAATCAGTAACTTATTTTGGAATTGGTGTGTGAGGCTCAAAAGCACTATAGGCTATCCTTTTTTTTTTTTTTTTTTTTTTTTTTTTAAAAAAATTTTTTTTTTTTTTTTTTTTTTTTTTTTTTTTTTTNAAGGGTTGTAGACCCCTTCAGCAACTTGGGTAATTTCTCTAGCTCCGCCATTGGGGTCCCTGTGTTTCATCCTATGGATGACTATGAGCATCTCCTTCTGTATTTGCCAGGCACTGGCATAGCCTCATTCAAGAGAGTTATATCAGGGTTCTTTCAGCAAAATCTTTCTGGCATAAGCAATAGTGTCTGGGCATGGTGGCTGATTATGGGATGGATCCCTAGTGGGGTCTCTGAATGGTCCATGCTTTTGTCTTAGCTCCACTCTTTGTCTCTGTAACTCCTTTCATGGGTGTTTTGTTCTCTATTCTAAGAAGGAATGAAGTATCGATATTTGGTCTTCATTCTTCTTGATTATCTTGTGTTTTGCAAGTTGTATATTTGGTATTCTAAGTGTCTGGGCTACTATCCACTTATCAGTGGATGCATACAAAGTGACTTCTTTTGTGATTGGGTTACCTCACTAAGCATGATATCCTCCAGATACATCCATTTGCCCAATAATTTCATAAATTCATTGTTTTTAACAGCTGAGTAGTACTCCATTGTGTAAATGTACCATATTTTCTGTATCCATTCCTCTGTTGAGGGACATCTGGGCTCTTTCTAGTGTCTGGCTATTATAAATAAAGCTGCTATGAACATAGTGGAACATGTGTTATTATTACCACTTGAAACATCTTCTGGGTATATGCCCAGTAGAGCTATTGCTGGATCTTCCGGTAGTACTATGTCCAATTTCTCTGAGGAACCTCTAGACTGATTTCCAGAGTGGTTGTACCAGCTTGCAATCCCACCAGCAATGGAGGAGTGTTCCTCTTTCTCCACATCCTCACCAGCATCTGCTGTCACCTGAATTTTTGACCTTAGTCATTCTGACTGGAGTGAGGTGGAATCTCAAGGTTGTTTTGATTTGCATTTCTCTGATGATTAGGGATGTTGAACATTTTTTCAGGTGCTTCTCTGCCATTCTGTATTCCTACTTGAGAATTCTTTGTTTAGATCTGCACCCCATTTTTAATGGGACTATTTGAATTTCTGGATTTCAGCTTCTTGAGCTATTTGTATATATTGGATATTAGTCCCCTATCAGATTTAGGATTCATAAAAATCGTTTCCCAATCTGTTGGTGGCCTTTTTGTCTTACTGACAGTGTCTTAATTTGTTCTAACAGAATTCACTTGGGTGTATGTATATCCTCTATAGCATAGTAGAGTTACCAGTATCTCATAATGATTAGGAAACAGGTTGTGGAGCATTGCATATAGATGACAGATAACTGCTTGAAATTGGGAAAATCTTGACTGTCTTCTAAAAGAGAAGTCAAACATTGTTTAGCTTTGGTTCCTGTAGACAAAATCTAAATACAGATATTAAATACAATACAAAACAACAAAGGATCATAAAAGGAAAAATGTGATAGTCTCTTGGTAGAATTTAATCTAATCAGGAATTCCTAATGGTATTTAGGAAGTTTTAATCTTCAACATAGCATATGGTACTGTGGTAAATTGTCAGGTACAGAACTGTACAAAGCCTGTCTAAGAAGAAGTAGAAGAGATGGTCCTTTGTGTTTGCAGTACATTTTTCTGTTTTTAGAAATTAATTCTTTCATTTTCTTTTCATTTGAACTTGTGAATATTTTCTATGCTTTTCTTTTTTTATTGGATATTTTCTCTATTCACATTTCAAATGTTATTGCCTATCCTTGTTTCCTCTCTCAAAATCCCTATATCCCCTCCCCCTGCTCCCCAACCCATGTACTCCCTGCTTCCTGGCCCTGGCATTTCCTTATACTAGGGCATAGAACCTTTACAAGACATGACAATTGGTTAAGATCTATCAGTTGGTAATTCATTTTCTGTGAGTGATCTCTCTATTTTCCAAATTACCATTCAAATTTGAAGTTTGCTGTGTAATCTGGACTGAGGAAAATAACTACAGCATATAAACCATCCATGTAATACATCTTTAGTTGTAACACATATATTAATTAATATGTGTTCATATTTATAAATTAAGTCTAAAAGTAATTTAAGCACATTTTGGTGATAATCAAACCAAACCATTTTGGTGATAATTAACTATGTACTTTTGTTTCCTTTATAGTAATAAATCAATGCTTGTTTAATGTATTATTCTAAGTTTTTTTCTCCAGAAGTAATGCTTTTCTTCTTTATAGCTACATATCTTTTTCATAAAATATTAAACAGGTACATTTTCATTACATTGGCCTTCTTTTTCACTTGTATTCATTCATTTTTATGGAATAAAACTATGCAGTACTCCTATATTACTCACAAAATAAAGTTCTATATTATTAAGATAATGAAGCTCCTATCTAATATTAGTAAATGTTGCTGGAAAGTTTTGGAGCAATGTAAAAATTCTAATGATTGAATGCTATATCCTATTTCACAAAGTTTGCTAAAGAGAATAAAATATATGTTTATATGCATTTAAAATCTGAGTTTTAAAATCTTGACTTTATAATCAAAATACTGAAAATGACTGGGAAAAACTAATGTATTTTGTTCAATTTTTCCACTAGTCATAAGAAGTATTATTTGTTTAAGATTGTTATTTTCCCAGAAGGAGAGGAAATGTTTCAATCATTTAAATCCAATTATGTACGTTTTACATCTAATTTATCTTCAAACTAAAATCAGTAAATTAGAGGCTTTATTATAACTAGATAGAGGCTTCTCAGTGAGCAAGGAAAGCCAATTCTATTACCCAGGTAGAAAATATCAAGCACTACTTTCAAGTAATAGATCAGCATCTTTTAGATTGATTTGGCTCCAACTTGACCTTACTTTCATACCCATGTGGTTTAAGTCAAAATCTCATTTCTTCAGGAAAAAGATGTGAATTCAGTTTCTATGTAATGACAAAATAAAATGTCTTAAAGGAAAAAAAAATACTGTTTTGAAAAATAGCATGACAGCTATAATCTGTATCTTTGCTAATTTATCACTGACATAGTGAGATACTCAATGGTTTATTCTACAGATGCAGGTTTTAAATGATTAGTAGATATTATTTTCATTATTACTGAAGAAGCTAAACATAATGATCTAAAGGAATACAGACACAGACACATAATACATTGCTGATATATTTAGACAGGAAGATAGTTTAATAAGTAAAATCAGAACAATGTTGTGAAGTTCACTGGCATAGTAACAACACTAATCTTATTGAAAGGTGTGCAAGTTTCAATATTCAAGGCAGAGTCAAAGAGTTTCAGAGAGAGTAAAAAGATAACAAAACAAAAAGCTTTCAGCTCTCTTTACAGAAGCTATGATACCATCGAATCAGTCACTTCTTTCACTGTAAAAATAAATATTTTTTCATTAGTGGACAATTTTTATTCCAGGAAAAATGTGATGCTTTTGAGTAAAGGAGTAACCACAAAAGCAAGAAAATTGCCCACACAATTATCCACCTCAAAGATTTATGTTTTGTGTACTAAATCAATAAAGCCTGTCAAATCATTCTCTGCAATTCAAGAAAGTAACAGAGAAAAAGGACTTGACTATAGAACTAAGAACATCTGAAGTCCATGTGTCAGGAAGAGTCTATTACAAAGGGAATATAATTTCTTCCATTATTATGCTCATTAAAAATCAGAAGTCTCTGAATTCTTGAGATCTCAGAAACCTGTGAAATACATCATCAAAGACAAAGTGTCCTATTAATGCCACTGCACTATGTAATAGATCAGGTTATTGCCTTCCTTTTGCAGGTAAGTAAAATGAACCTCTGAAAGATTCCATCATATATCATAGTCTTATGGCTAATAAATGTGCTTATACACCGCACCCAATTCCAGACCTACCTATTCAACACCAAGAAATCATAATTATAAGAGCAAATGAATAGAGCTCCCATATGGTTATTTATGTGAGTTATGGGAAAAGCCTATCCAGTCTGATATGGACTTCCATCCCACAGTGCTGAGCTGAACAGCCTTTGCTCCACCTTAGTCAGCCATCCTCAAGTACACAGTTCTGACATGGCCCTTTTCCTTTCTGTCCACAGGAACTTCTCTGAGCAATATTTATCATATGGGGTATTTCACAAGTTATCCTGCCTGGAAATCTTGGATACAGTATTATGTATCTCCATTACTTTTTTATTTGTTATCTTGATACTAACTATATCAAGGAACATTCCTCAAAAGCCAAAATTATGTCAAATTATCAGGTAATATATATATTTTTTTTATTTTACCCCACCTCACTTGCTTCATGTATTTTAAACTTATTACTACTTATTTTATATAGTTATGATGTTTTAGGTGTCATAACTAAAGTGTATGTTGTATATACTTTGTATTCATGTATCTATAGCATATTGAATGTCCTTGCTAACTAAGTTTATAAGAACCACATGATGCAGTATGTTGTCATTTCTCTCTTATTAGATGATAACTCTCAAGAAGGAAGTGATCATATAAATGTCACATCAATAATTTGCTTTTCAAACTCAGTAACATAGTAAAATATCTCAAGTCCCTTTGGTGACCAAATGGTGAAACTTATTTCTGAATTGTCATTCTCAGAATAAGTACAAAATATTCTAGACATTAAATATCATAAGGCAAATAGAAACAGAATAGCATAACCTGAGCTATTTTCCCAGACTTGTAGAAAATATGAACTTTCAGTGCTTTAGCATACAGGTTAAGTTTTACTGAAGTATGAGACCTACTGCTGTTGGGTTCCTGCAGTGATAAGATAATGAAAGGCATGTAGAAGATACTCCACCTAATGTGTTTGTGTGTGTGTGTGTGTGTGTGTGTGTGTGTGTGTGTGTGTGTGTGCTCATAATAAATTTTATTCTTATATTATCCATATTTTCTCTCTGTTCAACTTCTATTATAATTACGGAAGTATATTTACTGTATAGTACATTACTCATATATTTAGGATCTTCCCTGTGTTTTATACCTATGAATAAAGGACATACATCATAAAACCACTTATCTTTTCATTGAAAATACCATAAATATGATAGAGATGAATGGGCTTGTATATACAATGTTTTAGCACAGAACCAACCAACAATGTGTTTCTCTCTCTCTCTCTCTCTCTCTCTCTCTCTCTCTCTCTCCCTCTCTCTCTCTCACACACACACACACAATACACACAAATTACAAAATCATTACAAGACTTGAAGACTAACTTCTTACCGAGAGGTCATATCTAATCAAAGAATACATGAATATATTAGTCAAAACATGGCAAAGCACAATATTTTTTCACTCAGAAAGTAATTTTTAATTCACATATAAATCATTAAGATTGAAAGATTTTTGACTTTGATCATCTCTTATTTTGTTTGCTTTGACAGACTTTTGCTTTATTTATATTTATGATCTGATTATTTTGGGGTGTATTAATGCTTTTCAGTTTTAAAACAAGATCACCTGGTTTTCCAGATTATACTTCATCTTTCAGTAATTCTCTCTATTCAGTTTCCAGATTTCCAAAATTATAGATAACAATGTCCTATTCTTATTGGTTTTATAGGATGAACACAAAAATTATGTCCCTCTAACATTTTAAATCACTTAATATTTTAAATGCTTTAAAATAGAAATTATATTACTAATTAATAAATTGAGAAATATTCCAAACAACTTCATAATAGCTTGAACTTTAAGTTTACAATGGCTCACTAGAATATAGAAAACTAAGAAGAACATATCACAAAGATATTGAGAAGAAAATATATTCAAAGTGAAGATTTCTAATGAAAATATATTTGAAAGCATAATTGTCAATATATTTGGGTTATTTGTGGTTTTGTTTAAAGTATATATAAATGGAGAAATAGGACATTAAAATGACATATATATGCATATATGTAAATGGAGAAGTAGAACTCCAGAATGTGTTGCAATATTTTTAAGGTAATCATAAGATACAGTGAACTAAATATTTCATAGGAGTTTGAAGACACTAAACAAAGTTGTCTACTATGAGGTTGTTAATATGATTAGAAGGAAATCAACTTCTTCCCTTCCAAACATATATCAAATATTCTAGATGATTAAATTATTATAATTAATACATGGAATTATTCAAGAAACTGATAGGATTAGCCGTTCCTTTTATTACTTTTATTTCCTTAATTTCAAATATTGTGATGTAGCACCCAGGTTTTTAGTGTGGGCTAGAAGATTTCCAGTGTAATTACAGAAAATTTTGATTTTATAGAATTTAAAAATTTATAGATAGTAAATTGGTTTTGTTTTGTGTTATGTCATTTTGTTGTTATTATCACTTGTTCTTGTTTTTACTACCATTGCTTATGTTGCTACTTTTAGGTTATTTTAGCAAAATGATCTTAAGTTGCTTAGGTTGGCTTCTAATTTAAAAGCAGTAAAGGCTGGAACTGAACTCTATATATTATTTTCTCTGCAACCCAAGTGCTAGGCAAGGAGGATAGACTTGGTTGAGCAATGTTATATTACACAGGCTTACAGTTCAAATTTAGAATATATATGCAAATTTAGGTGTACATGCATGCATGGAACAACATGAAATGAAGTAATTAATGAAAACTAATAAAAAGAGGGCATGGATTTTAAAAAAGACAAAGGAGTGTAGGGCAGGATTTAGTGGTAAAAACGGAAGAGAATATGATATAATTATATTAAAATCTCAAAAATAAAATAAAAAGGGTGAAACCTACTATAGAGACACTTGATTGGTCATATTTATTGCAGTTATATTCTTAATAGCCAGAAATTGAGAGCAACCTAGATGTCTGTCAATTAATGACTGGATTAAAAAATGGTACATCTAAATATTAGAATATTATTTAGCCATTAACAAATGAATTCTACAGATGAGTGGAAAATATACTGAGTAGAAAAAAAAATCTTTCTGAGTAACATAATTCAGACCCAGATAGTAAAATGCTGACATGTATTTTTACATGTAGATGTTAACTGTTGAGTCAACCATAAATAAGCTACAAACCATAGAAACAAAGATGTTTGAAATACAGCAAGGGACTAGATTGTAGATTGGTCTTCTTAGGAAAGTAAAATAGAATAGATAGTTATGTAGGAATGGTGGTGCGACAGGCTGGAATTGGATGATCTATTTTTGATCTTAGAGCATGAGCTACTGGAGTTCTGTTTAGGAAATTTCCCCCTGTGCCAATGAGTTCAAGGCTCTTTCCCACTTTCTCTTCTACAAGATTGAGTGTATCTGGTTTAATATTGAGGTGCTGATCCACTCGGCATAGTGTGAGGGAAAAGGACTTAAGCCCTGAGGGCCAGCAGAAAGAATTGAAAGAGGCAACCTAGGGAAATAGGAGATTGAGGGGACCCTCCAAAACTCACCAGAAACCTGGGGGTGAGAGCCTCTCAGAACTCAAAGGGAGGGACCTTAGATGAAACACCAGACAGTAGTGAGAGGGAATTTATAGAGCCCGCCTCCAGCAGGAAGACAGGACGTTAAGTGAGGGATGAGGTTGTCATCCCACAGTCACACCTCTGATACATAATTGTTTCTGTCTGTAAGAATTAAAGGGATGGAAATGGAGAGGAGCCAGAGGAAAAGAAGGTCCAGTGACAGGCATACAGTGGGACCCAGCTCAAAGGGAGGTCCCAAGGCCTGACTATTACTGAGGCTATGGAGCGCTAACAAAAAGGAACCTATCATGACTTCCCTCCAAAAGAACCAATGAGCAACTTAAAGAATCGGATGCAGGTATTTGCACCCAATCAATGAACAGAAGCAACTGACCCCTGTTGTTGAATTCAATTTTACATTTTATTTATTTACTTTACATCCCACTCAATTAAATTTTTAAAAAGATTAACAAAAAGCACAGCATTAAAATAACTCCTAAGATATTTTTATATACTTATAGAAACCCGACTCTCTTACTAGGTGTCATCTAAAAAGCTTGCTTTTGGAGCAGATGAGAACAAATACAGGGATCTATAGCCATAAAAGAGTGGGTTCCCTTAGAATACTCAGCCCTAACGTGCATGTCTACATCAAATCCCCGTTCTCAGGACTAGGGAACAAACTATTCTTTATGGTTGGCTACTTGCAAAGACATAGATGACAAACAGATAATAAACTCAATGCCATCTCTTGAGAGTCTGTTTCTCAATAAAATGGCATTTTAAGTGCATTTTGGTTTACATCTTATAGACCCTTTGAGTATATATTATGACTTCTGGTCTTGTGTTTTTATGAGATTCCTGTGGGTGTTAAGAGTTCTGTCTCTGTGTCCATATGTATTTATTTGTGTTTTTTTTTTCACTTTTCCTTTTGTTTGTTTTGTTTTATTCTAATACATTACTTTTCTTTTATTTATGTCCTTCATTAAGTGTGTAAAAGAAAGATAGTAGATTTGAATGGAAGGAGAGGTGGAAGGAATTGAATGGCATTGAGGGAGAGGAAAACATATTTAAAGTACATTGTATGGTTTTTCATCAATAATTCAAAAGTCAATAGAAATAATAATCTAAATTTAAAAAACAAAACAATAAAATTGTATTGTTAAATTCAGAAGAGAGCTCTTAAAATAAAAATCATAATTTTTAGAAAACACCTCTTAAAAGGTGTCCAACGTATTGAAGAATCTGGTAGATGTATCTTAAAACTACTTTAAGATACCATAGTACCCCATTAATAATGGCCATCATCCAAAGTTTAAATGACAACAAATACTGGCACAGATGAATGGAAGAAGGAATATGAATATGCCACTTGTGGCAATGTCAACGTGTGCATCCACTTTTGAAATGATCTAAAGGGTCTTCAACAAATCTAGGTATAAATCTAACATATATACCAGCTATAAAAGTCTTGGGTATTCACTCTAAGAAAATAATATCCTAATGTAAAGATACCTGAACATACATGTTCATTTCAGTTTTGTTTATGATAGTGAGAAAAAAAGAATCAATCTTGGTCTCCATCACCGAATGTGTGGATAAAACGGTGATGACCAAGCATGAAAAGATTGCTCAGTGGTTAAGAGCAATAGCCGCTCTTGCAGAACATTAATGTTTTAATTCTAACACTCAAACTGTCAGTTCAGTTCCAGAGAATGTGACCTCTGTAGGCACTATATGCAAATGTTGTTCAGACATGTATACAGGCAAAACACTATACACAGAAATAAGAATAAATAAAATATGTTCAAAGTTAATGGGAAATATGTTTATGATGGAATTGTATATGCTGTATATAAAAATGAAATTAGATTGAAATGCATGAAAACACAGGGAGTGTTGGAACCCAGCCACAAAAGGACAAATATCACAGTTGTACTCACATGAAGGGGGATCACAATTACAGCATTTTAGTCTTTTAGGCTTAGTTTGAAGTATTTAGGTATCCAAGAGACTATAGAGGTGAAAGTTGGGGGAGGTTTTCTTAAGACAAGAGAGACAAAACCACATGTGTTAAAGAGAGAAAAGAAAGGGTACAATGTGGACAGAAAGACTCTAAACAGTGAGAGGCTAGTGCCATATGCCATAGATGGGGAGTAGTGTCAAGTACAATGCTGGGGTGCATGCTTTAACTGCTATGTAACTCATCATCTTAACAACAATATTAAAAAGCATAAAGGGAGTTTGAAGGCTGATCCCCCCCCCCAAGAAAAAGACATCACTGGTCCTAGAAACAAGAGGAAACGAAACAAAACAAAAGGTAGTCATCAAAATCAAGACTCGATATAAGACCCCTTTACAAATATCATCAAAGAATTCCATGATTCCAAACACAATACTGGCTCAATTTTTCCTCTCGATTGCATACCAGTACTAGATGCTAAGGCCATACTGATGTAGTCACTGTATAGCATGGATACAACATATAGAGAAATAAAGCTGGATACTGTTAAAGATTCCTTCCTGCTGTATATTTCTCATGGCGCCTGACAGTACTATCCAGGATATTGTGGAGTAAATGTAGCAAAGTACTCAGGCAACTGTGAATTCTAGGAACTATAATGTGAATGTGCCTGGAAACATGTGTTCATTGATGAAACTGTGTTATAGCTCTAATTCCCAACAACTGTCCCCTAATTGAAATAATAGCTTTCCTTAGAAGAAGGAGTGCATTCCCAATACTATAGACCTGGTCCGCAAGCTATGACTAAACTAGCATGAGTCCAAAGGTAAAAAAAATTAAGATGACTCCCTGCATAAAGTGACATAGAAATACGTAACTCCTTAAATATCTTCTATACCCAGAGATTATTCTCAGCATTAAACAGAAAGCCCTCTCTTTGTGGTAAACAGAAGTAAACCAAAACACCTGTTCTTGCAGAACATTCATGAAAATAAGTAACTTCTGTTTATTTATACCTATTTATTTCACTCCTTTAAGGATAGGAAACATTACAGGAGTAACAAAAGTAAGTGAGAACCTGGGGACGGGGACGGCAAAATGGGACAATAATGACCCTTCTAAACAAGACAAGGGCATGGCAATCATAAACGAATGGCAGCTGTGTGCATCAACAGTCCGTAGTAGTCAACTTTCTGATCAGCAGATCTGGAGGGGGAAGGGTTCTACTGTATACTGCTGATCTACTGTCAGCTGACAGATACTGTGGGAAGTATGCAATTGTACAGCCAATGATAATGTGCTTTTTTGTTAATCTTTTTAAAATTTAATTGAGTGGGATGTAAAGTAAATAAATAAAATGTAAAATTAAATTCAATGATAAACCACTAGGCTCTGATGATTGGTTCCCAAACTCAGTATCAAACAGGTGACCTTCTGGAAATTCTCTGGGACACTGAGCAAAATTTTAACTAATAAATAAGAGAAATAGGTTTATAGTTTTAAAAGGGTGCAGTGAAGGAAGAAAAAGAAATAGGAGAAGGATGTGATAAAATTACCAAATGAACGTGCATAAAGCATGAAGGAACAAAAATTACTAATAAAAATAATCTATGTTTCAATGGGTTAAAAAATTTAAAAAGCCAGGCATGGTGGCACACACCTTTAATCCCAGTACTTGGGAGCCAGAGGCAGGTGGATTTCTGAGTTCGAGGCCAGCCTGGTCTACAAAGTGAGTTCCAGGACAGCCAGGGTTATACAGAGAAACCCTGTCTCAAAAAACAATACAAAACAAAAATTTAAAAATATAACATATATTTTAGAATTATGTTTAGTAAACTACTCTTACAGTTACCTATCAGAGGATACCCTGTAAACAAAATAATTTAGTTGTTCAACATGTTACTCTGGCCAAGATCACAATTCTCAACATAAGGCCCAGAATCTGTGTGAATTCTTTAAAACTATAAAGGTATAACTAGCTAGTTATTTTTAATTTCACATGCATGTATGTATACACAACATTTGGTTATGTGTTTGTGTAATTGTGTATATATATGCATATATGGATGAGCATGCATAAATGTTCATCACATATTTATTATGTATTTCAACTAAAAGTGCATTACAATAAAAATAAACAGAAAAAGATAAGCATGAAGATAAAAGAAGGAAGTAAGTTTTTACCACAAAGGTGGTAAAAATACAAACAAATAAGATATCTGGAGTTAGAACAATAACATGCCTGAGATAGACATTTAGAGATAGAAGAGATTCATCTACAAGGAATTAAGGCACCATCTGAGAAGCTAAGAAAGAACCTCCATAGATAGTTAGTAAGGAAGCCTGTTGTATCCATCTACAGTGAATAGGATTCTGCTAACAATCTGAATGAGTTTGGATGTGTATTCATCCCTTCAGCTGATAGCAGAGAACATAAACTCCTCCCACATTTGATGTCAGCCTCTTTAGAAAAAAACAATGAGCCTGCAGAGAGCACTTTACTTTGACTTCATTCTACAAAGCTGAAAAGAATAAATCAATAATATTTTAACCTGTTAAAACAGTTGTGATTTCTAAAGGCAACAGGAGAGAACTAAAATTAATCACGCACTTGGCCTTTTAGTTCCTACAACAGTTTTCTAATCTAGACACTTAGTTTTTGCAGTGTTACTCTAACAATGGAAGTGGGGTGAGTAAGTAGCTTTCCAAGGCTAAGCTTTAAGGAGATGTCACATAGGAGATTGGAACCTGTCATGTGATTGACTTAAACCTTCCTTTTCCTTGACTGTGATTATTCACAATTGTTTGTTAGATTTCAAAAATTACATATCATTAAATACATCATCAAAAGTTCTGATATTCTTTCTTTGCTAACTATGATCGTCAGAGCTGCTCAAAACTTTCCCATCTTGATATCAATGTCTTTTTTGTCTCCAGATAATCTTTATGATCAGACTTAACTTCGATTTATTTAACTTTGATTTTTTTCTCTTCATTCTGAATTTATCCTGTCTCTTTGATTTCCCTAATTTTTAAAAATGAATCGTTAGGAAGCACAAAGAGATTGTGCCATCTTTATTCATCTATCATGTAAATGGTCAGTTTTGCATTATAACTTTTTATCACCAAACTGTCTTTTAGTCTTTACAATATTCAGTGTAAATTTTGTTATGAAAAAAATGATGAAAACATGATAATTATCATTTTTTATTAGTTAGAATATACAATATAAGCTAAGTGTATGAAAATTAGACACTAAGGTACATGCTCACTGAATCATAGGTTGCTTCTTTTATTCACCATTATATTCTAAAAAAAATTATTCTTTGAAGGAATCATAATTATATACTATATTATCACATTTTGTATATGTATATTTAAATAAAATAGTATTTATTTGGATTTTATAACATATAGAAAAATAAATTTAAAATATCTTCAGAATTAACTTATTTTAGTCAAACAAGTTATACAAAGTTCAAGTTTATTAAAACTGAATTTCCTTTTTTGTTTTATTTTTTAATAATTATTTCATAAGTACCTACTTATTTTAAGGAAATAGCTCAGTCCAGTTTGAAGCAGTGTGGATTATTTGAAAGGAAATCTCTTAATAAACTGTGTTCTGACCCAGTGGTCAGGAGTTAATTGCTTTTCTAATGTTTCTTACTTGTTCATATACCAAGAAAAATAATCATCATTTTGCTCCTCCTCTTGAGTAGAGAACATGATGTTTAATGCTTCTTCCAATTAATTATTCTCCACATCTTTAGTTTTTGCGCAGACCCAGAAAAATGTAATAGTTCATTTTCTGTAAGTACAACAGGATGAGAATTGTCACTGTGATTTTCTGCCAATTAATTAAAAACCTCCTTTAACTTCAACATTAACCTTTTTATTTCTCTTCAGGCTCAGTTCATACCTCCTTTTTTCCCTTTAGCAATATAGATAAAACTAGAAGTGTTCTAATGGCACAAATTAGAAATCATTTATTAAATTGAAAAGTAGATGAAATGAAAGTAAATTTAGTGAGAGTCAAGCTAATTCTTCTTTGTGTCTTATACTTTGGGAAATACCCTCAGAGAAAGAGCCCTGAAGCTCATTTTTCTTTGCCAACCCTCTCCTCTTGAGGCTTAGCCCTGTTAGCATTTATTGCTTCAGATGCTCTAGACTTCTTTGAATATTTTTACATATTTTATGTTTTATGAAGCATTTATAGTTGACCAAATTTCTTGTCTGCTACTTAAGTTCATTGAACTTTTAGTATACTTCAAAATTTTTAAGGTTTATCAGAAATTAGTTATTGCTAGTGTTGTAATGGAAATCTACTGAGAGCTCATAAAGAGAAAAAAGACTACTTTGAAATGACTAACCTTTGAGTTTCCTACTATGTGGTAATAGAATATTTTAGACAGCAAGAAAATAATTCATTAAAAATACAGTAATAGAAACAATAAAGAAAGCACAAAGGGAGGCAACCTTGGAGATGGGCAACTTAGCAAAGAGATCAGGAGCTACAGATAAAAGCATCACAAACAGAATACAAGGAATACAAGAGAGAATCTCAAGCACAGAGAAAACCATACAAAATATTGACATATCGGTCAAAGAAAATGCAAATGTAAAAAGCTCCTACCCCCAAATATTTAGGAAATTCAGGACACAATGAAAAGGTCAAAATAATAAGGAAAGAATAATAAGAATAGAAGAGGGTGAAAAATCCCAACTCAAAGGTCCAGAAACATCTTCAACAAAATCATAAAAAAACTTCCCTAACATAAAGACAGAGCTGGCAATAAATGTACAAGAAGCCTGCAGAACATCAAATAGATTGGACCAGAAAAGAAAATCTTCTCATCACATATTAATCAAAACACTAAATGAACAGAACAAAGAAAGGGTATTAAAAGCTGTAAGGAAAAAGGCAAAGTAACATATAAAGGCTGACCTATCAGAATTACACCAGACTTCTCAACAGAGACTCCAAAATCCAGAAGATATAGGACAGATATCATCCAGAGCCTAAGAGAATACTAATGCAAATCAAGGCTACCATACCCAGCAGAATTCTGAATTACCATATGGAAATACCAAGATATTGCATGACAAATTATGTTTAAACAATATCTTTCTGCTAATCCAGTTCTATGAGGATACAGGAATACAATGCCCAACACAAAGATAGTATTTACAGCCAAGAAAAATGAAGAAACTAAATAGATCACAACAAATCCAAAAGAAGAGAATCATAGACACATACCACCTCCAGAAACAAAAATAAGAGGAAACAGTCATCTGTCTTTAATACCTCTCAACATCAATGGACTCAATTCCCCAATAAAAAGATACAGGTTAATAGGCTAGATACTTAAATAGGACCTAGCATTTTGCTGCATACAAGAGAATACACTTTCTTCTCAGAACATCATAGAACTTTCTCCAAAACTGACCGTATAATAGGACATAAAACAAGAAGATTGGAATAATGTCATTCATTCTATCAGATCACCAGGGACTAAGGCTAGACTTCAATAACAACAAAAACAACAGAAAGCCCCCATGCACATGGAAACTGAACAACTTTCTCTGCTCAATGATAACTTGGTCAGAGAAGAGATAAATCAAAGACTTCATACAATTCAATGAAAATGAAGATACACCATACCCAAACTTATGGAACACAATGAAAGCAGTAATAAGGGGAAATTTCATAGCACTAAGTGCCTTCATAAAGAAATTGGAGAGATCCCATGCAAACAACTTGGCAGCATATCTGAAAGGTCTAAAACAAAAAGAAGCAATCACCTCCAAGATTAGTAGATGGCAGGAAATAAACGCAGGGCTGAAATCAACCAGTTAGAATCAAGGAGAATAATACAAAGAATTAACAAAACCAAGAACTTGTTCTTTGAGAAAATTGACAATTATGATGAAACTTTAGCCAAACTAACTAAAGGATATGAACACAGTATCCAAATTAACAAAATTGGAAATAAAAAGGGAAAGATAACAACAGAAACTGAATAATAATTTAAAAAAAAAACTCATCAAAACCTACTGCCAAAGTCTAGCTTTATTCTGCAAAACTGGAAAATGTAGATGAAATGGATGAAGGGGGAGGCCTAGTGTGGGGAGAGCACCCTCTCAGAGGAAAGGGGGGAGGAAGAATGGGATGATGAACTGTGGGAGGACAATGACTGGAATATGAATAATTGAAATAATTTAAATTTAAAAAGTAAACTATTCTGACTATATAAAAAATACAGTAGTAAAATTGAAAATAAGAAAATGGATACTTCAAAGTACTTTGTTATGTTGTATATCCAGAGGGTACTGTTTTCCTTGATATGTGGCTCTTAAAACCTTACTCACCCACTTATGCTATGGTCTCTAATTCTTGTGGAAAGGGATGTGTGATATAGATGCATAATGTATGACGAAGCACTACACAGAATCTTATTCATCCTGTTATAAGTAGCTGAGACTTTCTACACCGACTTATCTATTGGAAAATAAATTTGTTGGGTGACTTGTGAGAGCTATACTAATCTAAGCATATAAAGGTTAAAATCTGATGGCTGTTTTATGCAATGACCATTTAACATTTTAGTCGGTTTGCTTTTGGTGCTTTTGAGCTCCCCAGCTATGAGTTCTCCACCAAATTTACATACAACTGTTTTCACCTTTAGAGTATGCTTTAATTCCAAAGACAACCAAAAAAAAAAAAAAAAAAAAAAAAAAACAAACAAAAAAAAAAAAAAAAAAAAAAAAAAAAAAAAAAATGCAACCAACCAAGCAAACAAGTAAAAACAGTTGGTTACATCCATATTATTCATGCCACTATTACATATAAAATTTTAATAAGAACACTTAAAATTTCTTTGGGGAAATTTTAGACTGAGTAGAATTATCAAATATTAGGTACTGCTAAGCAAATCAGATAAGCATATTATTTTAACTTTCTATAATATTGAACCTTTTAATCATCTGTTTATGAACATTTCTGAGGTACGGTACATTATTGCCAATATTTGCTATTTGCATAGTGTTTGTGACATTTTCTCTTTTAGTAATTTTTCTTAATGATTCATCAATTTTCATCCTTTAATTTTTACACATTTTGTGGAATAGCTGTTTAAATAATTTTCTAATTTTTTTAAATTAAAAATCAGTCATAAGACTTCTTATGTACCAAACATGTACATTTAAGGTACTTTAATGCTGCAAGTAATTTATTTAATATTGGGGTGTGTATTTTCATTCCTTACCTTTATGTTCTTAATATTTTAGTATAATAATGTATTAATTTTTATTAATTATATTCATTCTCGTGGCCCTCTGGGCATCCTTCCTGTCTCTCCCTATACTTGACCCTTTCCCTCCTTTCCCTTCCCCCTCTCATTTCTCACCTATTTTCTATCCTCTCTCTGTCTCCTGTGATTATTTTGTTCCCCCTTCTAAGTGGGATTGAAGCATCCACACTTGGGCCTTTCTTCTTTTTAAGCTTCCTAAGGTGTGTGTATCATGGGTATTCTGAACTCTTTGGATAATATCCACTTATCAGTGAGTACATGCCATACATGTCCTTTTGAGTCTGTGTTACCTCATCTGTGTAGCAGAGACCTGCCTTGTATGGCCTCAGTGGAGAAGATGAACTTAATCCTGTGGAAACTTAATGCACCAGGGAAGAGAAGTGATGGTGTGGGTGAGTGGGATGGCTGGGCAGTTAGGAAAGCACACTCTCAGAGACAGGAACGGGGGCGAGTGGGGATGGGGTTAAGAATTCAGGGAGTGGGGACTAGGAACAGGGCAGCTTTTGGAATGTATATAAATAAAATAATATAATAAAAATTAATTTTAATTCATTATTTGCAAAGCTGTAGTTCGCAAATCAGAATTCAGTACGATTACTATAAATAAGTTTAGCAATATTGCATGTTTACTATTCGAAGTTGCTTTACTTTAATCATTATGCTTCAGTCTGTAATCCACCTGCACAGTGTTACAGGAAGGGTAAGTAGTGTTGTACAGCTCTTCACTTCCTTCATTTCCCAGTGGAACCTCTGTATTTGCTGAAAAAAAAAAAGTAGGTGGACATTGCATGCACAAATCTGTTTACAGAAATTTTTTTTTATATTGTGACTACCTATTGTCTTCCAAAGTCAACGCGCTTCTTATTGCATAATTAGCATAATAATTAGCATACAATTATAACTCATGTTTAACTGAGACAGGCTAAGTAGTCTGATTTTGGACTGTTTTGTTATTTTTTTTTTAAAGTTGTTTTTGCTGCATATGTCATTTGCCCAAACAATTTAATAGTTGTATTTATTATTATTATTATTATTATTATTATTATTATTATTATTACTATTATTATTTAATCTCTCTTTGCAGTCCAGACTTTATCCCCTCCCAGCCCACCCTCCGACTGTTCCACATCCCACACCTCCCCCACAGCTGTCTCCAAGAGGCTATCCCTGCTCACCCCAACCCCATCAGACCTGCACAATTCCTGTAGCCATCAGTCTCTTGAGGGTTAAGTGCATCTTCTCTGACTGAGTCCAGACCTAGTTGTCCTCTCCTGTTTATATGTTGGGGACCGCATATCAGCTGGTATATGCTGCCTGGTTGCTGGCCAACTGTTTGAGATATCTCGGGGGACCAGGTTAGTCCTCCTACAGGGTCACCCTCCTCCTCAACTTCTTCCAGCTTTTCCCCAATTCAACCACAGGAGTCAGCAGCTTCTGGCCATTGGTTGGGTGTAAATACCTGCATTTGACTCCTTCATCTGCTTGTTGGGCCTTTCAGAGGGTAGTCATGGTAGCACACCATAATTTCAGTAATAGTTTCAGGCTTTGAGCCCTCGCCAAGAGATGTATCTCAATTTGAGCCCGTCACTGGACCTCCTTTCCTTCAGGGTCTGCCACATTTTTATTCCTGCACTTCTTTCCAACAGGAACAATTCTTGGTCAGAGTTTTGACTGTGGGATGGCAATCCCATCTGTCCACTTTTGTGAGTTTTGGTGAAATTGGTTTAATTAAAAAAATCAGGATATGGAAATTGAGTCTTCAAATATACAAAAACAGACTTCTCTGATAATGTAAACTTTGTATCAACAGTACAATTTGAATGTGAAGCTAATAGAGATGATTTGTCATGTTCACTATTATTTGATACCTTGTATTTGATGTAATTCATTTAAGATAATTTTAAAAGCAAAAGTATAAATTGTGTAATGTCATTTGTATGCCAGATTTTGCAAACATTTGTAATATATATAATTATTCCTAGTTTCATATATATATATATATATATATATATATATATATATATATATATATAATCATGCTGCCTATGAATATTGGTAGAATTATTTTCTTAATTCAAATATAATGACATTTATTTTTCTTCTAGAAACTAATTTATATATTTTGGAAAATGTTTAATACTTGACAGTTGAAGACACATTCTTACCTTTTCACTAATCTCAGATGAAAATCTTGCATTCTTTTATATGTAAATGCTTTTTGTGAATTTTAAGAATGAATTTTCATTTACTGATGATTTTCTTTTTCAACAGAATAGATTTATGATATATTTGTCAGTAACTTCTGTAAATTTATGAAAATGATGATAATCATATTTAGGTTGTTGAATGAAATTTTCTTAAACTTTTCAAATAAAACCGTGTCAAAATATGTGTAATAATTTTGACTCCTGTTTTGTTGTGCTGTGTTTGTTTACCTAGTTTTGATACAGGAGAAGTGTTTGCCTCACAGGATGAAATAGTGAGTGTCTCCTTTTGTTCAGTTTTCTGTAATATGTCATGGAGAACAGAAAGAAATTATTTCATTATATTGCATAGGAGAAATTGATAATACATTAAAGTTTAAAGCTTTGATGATTATAAATATCAGCTTCCTGCACAGTGTTTCAACTGAATTGTATTAGCATTTTGTGATTTAAGATTGTCTATATGTCTAAATGTGCTATTTATAGAATTTGTTCATATGATAATAATTGTAGACTATATGCTTAATATTTCTTTCCTATTAATATTGTAAGTTTAATTTTCGGAGTTTTGCAGACATGTCTAAATTATATCCTCAAATAACTGACTATCCATTGAATAATTTTTTATCTATATGCATCAACATTATTTATTTTGTTTTAATTATTTCTCTGTTCAGTTAGGATTTTATATTGTCTTGCCATAGTTTTGTTTTAGCTTTTGTAAGATTTTTTCTCTGTTGTGTATGTTTAGAAGCAATTGTCTTGGATAACATGTTTATTTCCATTTTATATTTTATTTCTATTTTCATATATTTTACTTTATTTTTTCTTTTTCTTTTTTTATTAGACATTTTCTTCATTTACATTTCAAATGCTATCCCTAAAGTCCCCTATACCCCCCATCCCCCACCCTACTCCCCTTCCCAAAATCTCTGTCTTATTTTGAATTGAGTGTTTTTTTTCATTACATTAGATTCTACTTGTTGGCTAATTGGCTGTAATGTACTGTTTTAATGATTTCTTTGGATTTATTACACGTATATTTCTTTAATGGGATCTCCTTTAAAATATGATTATGCTAGTTCATGTTAGAGATAGAAACTTTGCAAAACTAATCAATCTTTTCTATGCAAAGAGTCCTATGTCTATTGCAATCGTTCACCTGTATACATCTTACAATGCCAAGCTCACAATGTTTTCAGTTTCCTAAATATCCTTATGGCAAGCTCTGCAGAAAGTGATTGGTTTTCAATTAACAGACCATTAAAGTAATACATTGGTTTTACATTACAAAGAATGCAAACATGGACTAATGTCATAGCTTGGTCTTAAGGTGCTTGTTGAATTTCATGTTTGATGACTAGGTACTGTATAAGGAAGAGAGAAATACCAGACTCCAGAGCAATAGGAGGAGGAGATAGAGGAAAGGTATAAGAAAGTTGGTGGATTTTGAACCGATCATTTGATTTGCTTTTGAAATTTTATTTGATTTTAGATTGCTGCCTGCAAAGATTAGAAAACCTCAGTTGAAGTAAATTTGCCAGATTTTAATTTGTATTAATCGATAAAAGGTATGCTTTACATTTATAACATGGTTGCTGCTTTCAAAATTTAAGCGTTTGGCTTATTTTCAGATAAATTATTCCTTTGGATATGCTCCAAAGCAGTTACTTCTGGTAATAACATCGAATAACTTTTATCTCTTCAGAATTTTTTCCTGCAGGGAAAATATGTATAAAAATCACAAGTAAATGAAAATAATCACTGACCTTATGTTTTAAGTTCTCCCAATCTTGGTAAAATTTCAAGTTTCTATCTGCATTAAACCATCACTACAAGATGTTTTAAACTTTGATACCCCTTATCCTATTTTTAAGAGTCAGGACCTTTGAATAAAACTGTATTCAAAACATAGTTTTGTTACTTAAGGTTTGACAATGTTCTGTGTCTCCCATACCTATGGGATCTAACAATTGGGTTGTTCAGAAGACAGTGTATTAAGCTGTAGCATAGGATCATAACAGTAACATAGTATTGGCTGAGATATTTTGATGCGTTTGTTAGTGCTTCTTTTTTAATTTTATTTTTATTGAATATAAAACTATTTTCATAGAATATTTTCTGATCATGCTTTCTCTTCAGTCATCTCTTCTCAAAACCTCTTCTTCTCCACACTCTTTCAAATCCATGTCTTTTTTTTCTCTCACTGAAGAAAACAGAAACAGGCAAACTAATAGTGAGGATAAAAAGGTAATGAAATATCAGAATAAATTAAGGTTAGAAAAAGAACAAGCACAAGCATTCATACATATGCAGAAAACACACACACACACAAAATCTCAAAATTGGGAACCACAAAATACAAGTTAAAGATTAGCAAGAAAATTATGCTCCAACATAACATTAATAAATAATAACCCCCCCAAATACTTTTGAGTTCACTTTGTGTCTGTCATTTCTACTGGCCAAAGGGCTGTCCTGGAGATTGGTTTGTATTCCTAGTGAGACACCTGTGGAAATATAATTTTTTCCTTTGTGAGCAGTTCTTTATTAAAGCTAGCTTCTTCTTCATGGGTGGCAGCTCATGTCTATCATCTCATGTCAATGCCAATATCCATGTAATTTAGATCTGTGCAGGACCTACATGCTGCCATAGTCTCTGTGAAGTCACATGTGCATCAGCTCTGTTGTGTCTGGAAGACACTTTTCCTTAGTGCCATCCATTACCTCTGGTTCTTACAGTTATTTTTTCCTTAATGTTTTCATTATTTAAATGCATTTTATAATCAAATATATTGAGTATTTTAAGAACCACAAAATAGATAAAAATTTGGTTCAACTTTTATGTTCATGTTTTAATACCCTAAAATATCATTAATAAATATTAATACTATCCATAACTGAGGATACTATATATAATGTTGAGATCTAAATTGTTCCAAAACATATAAAATATTATTTGGGAGTTAATCATAGTAAAAGAGAATAAAATATTAAAAATGAATCATTAAGAAATATATTTAAAAGCTCATATATTACATCACCTGACATAGCTTTCAGGTGTGCTGTCAAGCTACTAGTATAAGCTCTCTTCAGTTTCCTTTTGGAGGCACTTAGAGCTATGAGTTTTCTTCCTACCACTGCTTTCATTGTGTCCCATAAGTTTTGGTATGATGTGTCTTCATTTCATTAAATTCTAAAAAGCCTTTAATTTCTTTATTTCTTCCTTGACCAAGTCATCATTGAGTAGAGCATTGTTCAGCTTCCATGTGTATATGTGCTTTTTATTGTTTTTGTTGGTATTTAAGACCAGCTTTAGTCCATGGATACATGGAATTTCTTCCTGCACTTCCATGTAGCTCTCAGAGCCTTGATTGGAGAATAGTTGATAAAAAACATCCTGTTTAAGAGGGAGTACTCCAAAGTCTCTCACTCTCTACATATTGTTAAGGGTGGATGCCTGTATTAGTTCTCATGTACTAAAGGATAAAGCTTCAGGAATAATGACTGAGTGAGCTTCTGATATATGGATAGAGCAGAATGCTGTTGTTCCTTTTCATTGATGTCCCTTTAGCAGAACAGTAGTATTTCATTTTCCCCTGTGTGCTCAATCCCTAATCTCAGATTCTTGAACAGTAGAGCAGTGTCAAGTATAGGGTTCATCTCATATAGGGCAGTCCATAAATTCAATGAGACAATTCATTTGTTACTCACAAAATAATGTATGCCCATATTATACCTTTCTCATGGTCACTCTTGTTTATCAAAGAATTTGTAGAAGGGTTGATGTTTACCTTTGCCTCCGTTAGCCTACAGAATACCTTCCGGTACCATGAACATTAGTCTGGATGGTCTAGAAGGGTCTAGGTTGGCACCAGCTCCACTTTTCTGTTTGGTGAGTCCAATATTGTCTTGAGAAATAGGGCCTTATAATCAGTTGTAGAGAGCAAACAACAACCATTCTAAGAGCCTGAGTTGTTTCAGGTTTCCAAGGGGATAGTATGGCCATTCGCTCAATTAGATGTAACCCAGTTGTTGCATGGGAAGTTTCAAAATTTTGATTTGCCTTTCTCTGATGACTAAGAATGTTCAGCATTTCTTTAAGTGTTCCTCAGCTACTTGTGTTGCATCTTCTCAGATGTCTCTCTTTACATCTGTACCCCATTTTTATTTCAGTTATGTGTTTTCTTGATGTCAACATCTTTAGTTATTTATATAGGATATGTATCAGCCCTGTACTAGAGGACTTTGTATAACTTTTTTCAATCTTTAGCCTGCTACCTTGTCTGTATAATAATGGTGTCCTTTGTTGTGCAGGAGCTTTCCATTTTCATGAATCTTATTTATTCACTGTTGATCTTAGTGCCTGTGATAATGGTTGCCACGGACATCCTAGTGCAGAGCTTGGCAGGCCTAAAAACCTACAAGCACTCGTGAGACACATGGGTTTCAAAAGGAACTCATTCTCCTGGGAAGACATTCTCACAACCAGTTTTATCCCTGAATTTAGTCTGGTGCATAGATCATTCAGTGGGAATTTTTATATTAAGCATAGAATGAATTTTGACATAAGCTAAGACATCCAGTGTTCCAACAGTCCTAGAGAATTCTTGATTTTCCATGGGAATTCAGTATCTAGAGACAGGGAAGCTAATTAGCATTACATAGAGAGAAGCCAAAAGTAGCTCAGAATCGGTCTGCAGAATGCTTGCTAGGAACAATATTTTTAGGGAACAAATAAATCTCCCACTAACAGAGGAAATCCTCATTATAGCCAGGTAGAAAACAGACTACTTAGCAGATAATTAACAAGCTGGTAATCTCTTTCTTTAGAATCTACCTGGACCTAGTAAACAGGGGTTGTGTGCCGAACCCCCTGTTGATTAGTTCTCACAAGGCTCAAAGGAAAAGGCACAAATTGTAACTAGGATGTGAAATCTTTGTCAGTAGCTGATCCTAAACAGAGCTGCCTTACTATTTACTGTAAACATACCTGGTTCCTGTAAGTCCTTTTGATGTATTCATTCCTTTGTATTGTGTCATTGTAACTTGATGGATGTACTTCGCCTGGTTTCTTCCCCACTGTATAAAAGTTTGGTGCTCAATCTCACAATTACACTCAGATATTACACACTCCCTTGTGTGTAAGTCTGTTTGTCACTCACATTCGCCGAATCCTGCCCACTTGCTCAAGAGAACTCGACCCACGCAGACAAGGGACTTGAGAGGGTCTGTGACAAATGGTATCTTGTTTAAAGGCCTTTTTTGGTTCCAATGAATTCAACACTATTCTTCACATTCTTCCTCAAACTCAGGGTATCAGATATTATGTTAGGATACTTCATCTATTTGGAACTGAGTTTTGTGCAGAGTGCTAAGTGTGGATAAATTTGGGTTCTTCTAGATCCATCCATCCAGTTTTACCAGCACCACCATCTTTAAACTACACTGTTTTTTGTTTTTGTTTTTGTTTTTTTCCCCAGTGTGTAATTCTGGCTTCTTTAGTAAACCTGGTGTCTATAAGTGTGTGTATATTGATTTCACTGAGCAAATGGTCTGCTTTTATGCCAATAAAACATTATTGTTATTATTATAGCTGTGTAGGAATTATGAGATGGCAATCATACAGCAACATTTTTATTCAGGACTGTTTTTGCTAGCCTGTAGTTTTGCATTACTTTGTTTGCATAAAGTATAAAAGTGTCCTTTCGGTTTCTGTGAAGAACTTTGTCAGAATTTTGAAAGGTACTGCATTGACTCTATAGACTGCAGATTGTAGGATGGCTGTTTTCATTTTATTAATCCTACGTATCCACAAACATGGGAGACCTTTATGTCTTCTACCTTTTCAATTTGTGCTCTTCAATATCTTAAATGTTTTTATGAAAGAAGTATTGTGTGTATTTGGTTAGTTAACTCAAGCCTTTTGTTTTGGAGGTTATTGAAAAAGTGTTTATTTCCCTGATTTCTTTAGTAACTGGTTGTCATTTGTTTATAGGGATGCTATGGGTTTTTGTATTTATTTTATTGTATGCTTTACTGTTGAAAATACTTATGATCTTTAGAAGTTTGCTATTGGAGTTTTTAATGTCATTTCTCTATAGACTCATGTCATCTGCAGATAAAGATACTTTGATTTCTTCTTTTCCTAAATGTATCTCCCTCGATCTCCTTTAATTTCCTTATTGCTCTAGTGTTGCGGTGCACTATACCCACAGAACAGAGTGGGTTCCCCTGGGACGGGAACTTAGGCTGTAAAAAGAGACTAGGTGGGGGAGAAATGAAGACGCCAAGATGATTCCCTGTTCAAGGCATCTCTGATTTTACTTAGAAATCTTTTTGGGTAATAAGAGGGTAGGCCCCGCCCACAGTCAGTTCTGCACAGGTGCCTGGGTTCAGTTGGCAGGTTGAAGTCCTAGGCACTGTGGAATGCCAGGAAGCAGCATTTGGGAGAGGCACAGGTAGCAGATTGAGGAGGAGCACAGAGGCATTTAGCAGGACAAAAGAAGCCAGCCTTAGCTGGAGAACCACTCCCTGGGTGGTTTCCTGTGGCCTGCCTTCAGAGGCAAGAGGTCTGAACACTCAGCCTGAAGCAAGGTTGTGGGGAGAAGGCTACACTCTAGCTAAGATTAAAGTGCTATATTTAAAAGATATGTAGAGAGTGGATACCCTTGTCTTGTTCCAGATTTTAGTAGAATTGCTTTGGAATTCTTGCCTTTTAAGATGATGTTGCTTATAATCCTTGCACAGCATCACCTTTATTATGGAGATGTATATTACTTTTAGGTATTGTTGCCATTGGACATGAAAGCATATTGGATTTTGTCAAAGGTTTTATTTTGCATCTAATGAGATGATAATATGGTTTTGTCTTCAATCTATTTTTATGGTGAATTGCATTTATTGATTGACATATGTTGAGTTATTATTCCTGTTTATCTGAGATGAAGCCCAATTTGAATATGGTAGATGATTTTGATATGTTTTCTTGAATTTGGTTTGCAAGTGTTTTATTTAGAATTTTGCATCTATGGCCATAAGGGAAATTTATCTGTTTCCATTTTATTGAATTCAACCTGGGATTTGATTATCTCTTGTTCTTTATTTATTTTGGTGTTAGTATTCATTTCATTTTCTAGAATTTTTATTTTACCATTAAGTTACTAATAAGAGAATGCGATTTCATAAAGGAGAACAAGAAGATTGATGTGATACTCCTAGTTAAGTCTCTGGTAATTGCTGCCATTTGTGATTTCAGTAGATAGTACTTGTAGTTATAGGGCCTGACACTAAGGTTAGGGATAAGGAGGATGGCCGGTTCTGACTCAAGAATTGGTGGGATACCAAAGAAATGGAGATAAAAGTATAGAGAAACTTCTTCAAACGCTCTGCTAAGGAGCTGTGAAAGAGGCTGGGGAGACAGAATTGACAAACAGGAAGAAGATTGGAAATTACCTACTGAGTACAGATAAGGTCTAACCACTGGGATTCCAGTTAGTAAGTCATTTCAATGTTTCTTAAAGCATCTGACATTAATTTTTTACTGTGACATCCTTTCTGCCTGCAAATTAGAAAATAAATAATGTATTTCATTCATAGAGTTTCTTGAAGAAAGCCTGAGAAGACAATTTGTTAATAAGGTCTCATGTGATTATATTGAACTCACCGGGATTATACAAAAATAATCTCTCCATATAATTAAATTTCAAAGTAAAAATAAGTATAAAACTCTGTGTCCTATGTCAGATATTATATTCATAAAATCTAGAAATAAAGATATAGATATTATAGATAATAACTAGTTTTTACTTATATTTCTTACATCTTATTGTACTCTTTTGGGTGAGTTCAAGGAATAGTTCATTGGTGTCTAAATACACACAAATTTTTGTTTATTTAGTATTTATATTTATATTTTGTGTGTGTGTGTGTGTGTGTGTGTGTGTATGTGTGTGTACATAGATTTGTATAAAAAGAGTGTTGGAAGAGGCCAAAATAAAGATTCAGATCCCATGTACTGATTTTATGAACGATTATGTGCTAATAGAGAGTTAGCTTGTGTCCTTTAAAATAGAAGTGCAGATTCTTAACAATCTGTTTTAAAATAAAACTATATTTAAAGTGCATTTTAAATTTCTAAGGTTAGGAAACAGTCTTGCACAAGCTATCTTTTATTTCTTGGATTGTTTCTAGATACTGGGTGGTGGTTCAGAATGTTGTATGAGTACAACATGGTTGGGGAAATAGACTTCTATTGGAGCATTGGCAACATTAAAAAAACTGGAAATGATACTGTCAAAGTCTGAAAAACAAAGTCCCTACCATGAATACATCAGAATGTAACTTTGAAGAAAATGTTTGGAAGTAACTGAATAATTTAGTTCAGTTTTGATGTTATAGATAATATCATTATCTTCCATGTAATATTGTCATTTTTGAAAAAAGAAAATGTGTGAAGACTCATAGAGGACAGCCCATCTAAGAGCTTAGAGAAGACAGCTATATGCTGTTCACTGAGAGAATCCTTACAGAAACTGAAACTACCAACACTTTTTTACCTTAGACTTCAGAGGTCTTGAACTGGAGATGAGCCAATTTTCTTAGCTACACAGACTCTGATATATTGTGTTGCCAGCTATTTAAAGTATTACAGGTATAAAATTGACATATGTTGAGAATAAAATTGTTTTACTCAGTTCTAAAAGTCAGTCTATGTGCTGAGAACTTTACATTGGTATTTGGTTCTTCACATGCTTGAAGTATAGAAACAAATGCCATGCATGATGATGGTTATACTCTATCCAAATCTTGGTTCAATGTGATAATTTCAACCTAGCAGTGTGAAAGCATAATTTATTTACAAAAGAATTCGCCTTTTGGGGCTGGTGAGATGGCTCAGCCGGTAAGAGCACCCGACTGCTCTTCCGAAGGTGATAAGTTCAAATCCCAGCAACCACATGGTGGCTCACAGCCATCCTTAATGAGATCTGGCGCCCTCTTCTGGAATGCCTGAGGACAGCTACAGTGTACTTACATATAATAAATAAAATAAATCTTAAAAAAAAATTTAAAAAAAAAAAAAAAAAAAAAAAAAAAGAATTCGCCTTTTTCATGATAAAAGTATGATATGTCAACGTTTGTCAACTGTGGTAAAATATGCCTTGATTGTTGTTGAAGAACATGTTCTTTTTGGATGCATCTGCTAGGGCTCTTCTAAAAGAGATTAGCATTTGAATCTGAAAAGGAGAGAAACAGTTTCATCCACATAGATCTGAAGAAGGAAAGAATGAAATACAATTTAAGGAAGAATATCTGTCAATTCATGCAGTGGAGCTTTTGATTTTTACACATTTAGATGTAGGATGATATAAACAGCTGAATTTCTTGCATAGAATGTTTTAGATGATGGATCATGAAATTGCATACCAACAAATATTCATGCATGTGAAAACATATATCAAAATGCTTTTATATCTATTTGTACATATATCTTATACTTTTTATTCCATTAAGAATTAGTACTAGTGTATTTTATATATATTATATATTTATATATAATATATCATGTATTATAGATTTATGCAATATAAATGTATAATTCATGTTATATAATATGTATTATATATGTATGGAATATTAAGTTAATACCAGGGCATATGAGTTACTTGAGTAAGAACTGAAGTGTATAAAAATAACAAATAATTTTTAAGATATGGTTAAGTAGTAAAGGAAACTAACTGCTCTTGTAAAGAACCTGAGTTTGGTTACTAGAAACCACACTTGGTCATTCAAAAATCTCAGTATCTCATGTTACTGACAGCATGCTTCTTCTGAACTCTTCAGTGAGAAAAACTGAACCATTTTATTGAATTAAATTGTCAAATACTGACAAACACTAAAAATGATCATAAACCATATGTTGATTGATAAGCAGTATCTTGTATTGCCTTAGGGGATGGAATTCACTATGATCAGTTTTAAACCATAGTAATGGTATTATTATAACTGTAAATGTTAATGTTATAACACTGAGCAATTGAATGCACATATTTTTTTAATAAACTCTAACTTCATCAAATGACAAAAGAAAAGATTACCCCTGAAAAATTCATAGAAACAGTTAGAAAATTTATTTTAAAATCCAACTCTTCTGTAGATAAAATGTACAGTAACCTAGGAGATTACAGCCATTCCATTTTTTAAAAAGTGAATAATTTCTTTATAGGCCCTAATGATTAAAGTAAAATAAGTTTTGAAGTGGTAATTAATAAAACATAGGAGTGGAAAATGAGAAACATTTTTATCACAAGAATGATTACAAATATACACATACATAAAATATAAAAGCCAATGCATAAAACCACCCAAATTACCACAGAGAATGGGGAAGTCAAGTATATCAGCAATGCCTTATGCCTATTGCTGGTGGGATTACAAGCTGGTACAACCACTCTGGAAATCAGTTTGGTGGTTCCTCAGAATATTGGACACAGTTCAAAGGGAAGATCCAGCAATACCACTCCTGGGCATTTACTCAGAAGATGATCCAACCTGTAATAAAGATACATGTTCCACTATATTTATAGCAGTCTTATTTATAATAGCCAGAAGCTGGAAAAAACCCAGATGTACTTCAACAGAGGAATGGATACAGAAAATGTGGTACATTTATACAATGGAGTACTTACTCAGCTATTAAAAACAATGAATTCATGAAATTTTTAGACAAATGGATGGATCTGGACAATATCATCCTAAGTGAGGTAACCCAGTCACAAAAGAACACACAGGATATGTACTCAATGATAAGTGGATATTAGTTGAGAAGCTCAGAATACCCAAGATACAATTTGCAAAGCACATGAAACTCAATAAGAAGGAAGACCAAAGTGTTAACACTTCCATCTTTCTTAGAAGGGGGAACAAAATACTCGTGGAAGGAGGTATAGAGACAAAGTTCAGAGCAGAGACTGAGGGCATGACCATCCAGAAACTGCCCCACCTGGGGATTTATCCCATAAATAACCACCAAACCAAGATACTATTACAGATGCCAACAAGATTTTGCTGACAGGAGCCTGATATAGCTGTCTCCTGAGAGGCTCTGCCAGTGCATGACTAATATAGAAATGGATGCTCACAGTCATCTATTAGATGGAGAACAGGATCCCCAATGAAGGAGCTAGAGAAAAGACCCAGGAGCTGAAGGTGTTTGCAGCTCCCTAGGAGGAACAACAATATGTACTAACTAATAACCCAAGAGCTCCATAGGACTAAACTACCAATCAAAGAAAATACAAGGAGAGACTCATGGCTCTGTATGCATATGTAGCTGAGGCTGGGCTAGTCGGTCATCAATGCGAGGTGAGGCCCTTGGTCCTGTGAGGGTTCTATGCCCCAGTATAGGGGGATGCCTGGAAGCAGGAGTGGGTATGTGGGGGAGCAGGTGGCACAGAGGGAGGGAGGAGAGGATAAGTGATTTTCAGGGGGAAACTAGGAAAGGGGATAACATTTGAAGTGTAAATTTTAAAAATCTAATAAAAAGAAATTCTGAAATTATTATTTAGATAATTTTCATCAAATTTTTAAAATCTACTTATTCACTCCTCTTTGTACTCTACCAGCTTATATTATCATAACTATGCATTTTTGCTATCTTTCTTTTATTTTCTCACTTATTTTGACTAACCCAGAGCTTTGGCAAAATACTTAACCTACCTACCGTGGTTCTACTAAAAACACCACTTCAGAATTTATAAAGAAACTTTTCATAGTCATATTTTTCTCTGCTTAGAGGACTCTTTTAATAATTTGATTGTGTTGTCTTGTTCTTTATTCTGTCTTACAAGGAAGTTGTACTTGAGCAACAAAAATTTCTGTTTAACTATTAGGTGTAGCATTGCTAGAGGAAGTATCCATTCTTGTTAAATGCCTCAAATAACTGCTGTGTTCAGTTATAAACACAATGAATATATATTTAGAAAAACTAAACACTATTTTTTGCTATCCAGATGAAATGTCATTTTGCCTTATTTAGCTTTAATTCTCAAGTCAACATGGCCCAGAGTCAGCTGAGAAGAAAATATCTATTGGGGTCTTGCCAGTATCAAATTCAACCACGGGCATGTCTGCTAGACACTGTCTTGATTATTAATTGATTCAGGAAGGCCCATCTTACTCTAGGCAATTTTTCCTAGGCAGGTGGTCTTGAGATATATAAAGAAGCTAGGAAAGGTTGAGACAGTGAGCAAAGAAATAGTGTTTCTTACTTAGATTCCTTACATAGAGTTCCCGATCTGTCTTTCCTCAGTGATGGACTATAACCTGGAAGTGTAAGCAAAATAAGTCATTTCCATTTAGTGTTACTTTTGGTCAAACTCTTTTATGAGTAAAACACAAAAAGAAGCTATAACAGCAAGATGTATTCATCTTTAGAGATTGGAAATTACTGGCAGTCAAGTGATCAAGGAGCATGTATGGACGATGATTGCTAATGAGCAAGAAGTTTCTGATGGTATATAAAAATTTCTGAAAATTAGATAAACCTCTAAGTAGGCATAAGTTTGATTATACTACAAACCTGAGAATTACCATTCTAACATGCTCAAAGTCCTGATATTTAAAATCAACTTCAGTATTAAATCTGTAAAGTATGTGAAAATATCTTTCCCATGCCCTGAGTGTGAAGTAATACTCTAATAGTAATGATTTCACATGTCAGATACAACCACTGATATAGGACTGAACACTGTGAAGTTGTAACTTCAGAGCTCCAAATAACTATGGTTCTGTGTGACTAGTTATGTTTCTTCTCTTCATCTTACTACATTATTTTTCCCATGACATACATATATAAATGCTTCTGGGGGTTTTACAAAGACTTATCTCCCCTACTATGTCTCTTTGACTCTCTCAGGTATTGAATCATTATGTACTCATGTATAATATAGCTAACTCACATGTGCAGTATTGCATGTTATAATTGACACTATTAGAATCACCAAGCACTTTTCTTTATTTTTTATTAAAGATAATGAAAAACTCTTTGGAATTTTATGTCCTGATCTCATTTTCTTCAAAATCAAAGTATTTCCCCATTCAAAACAATATCAATAGATCTGACCTTTGGCGAAGAGCATGTGATGATTCTTTCCCTCACATATAATTAAGAGACTTATATGTGAAGCCTCCTGAAGTATTTACATATTTTACTTAACACATATCTATAGATTCAGTAATAATTCCAATCCCAATGAATCATTAATGGGGCTCTATGCTATCTGTAGATACATAATCATATAGTGTATAAACATAGTTTAGAGACATATGGAAATCTCATATTAAGAAAATTTGAAAGAGTTACAGAGATCATGTGTGAAGCTGAATCCAAAGGATGGACCCAATGACTGTGGCTGCCAGGGATCCATCCCACAATCAGCCACCACACATAGACACTATAGCATATGCCAGCAAGATAGTGCTGAAAGGGCCCGGATATAGCTGTCTCGTGGGAGACTATACCAATTCCTGGCAAATATGGAGGTGGAAGCTCATTGTCAGCTATTAGATGGAACACAGGGTTCCCAAGGAAGGAGCTAGAGAAAGTACCCAAGGAGCTAAAGGGGTCTTCAACCCTATAGGTGGAAGAATAACATGAACTAACTAGTACCCCCTGAGCTCATGTCTCTAGCTGCATATATAGAAGAAGATGGCCTAGTTGGCCATCATTGGGAAGAGAGACGCCTTGGTCATGCAGACTTTATATGCCCCAGTACAGGGGAACACCAGGGCCAAGATGTGGGAGCGGGTGGGTAGGGGAGCAGGGCCGGGAGGTGGGAGGGTATAGGGAACTTTCTGGATAACAATTGAAATGTAAATGAAGAAAATATCTAATAAAGGTTGGAAAAAAAAAGAAGGGTGAAGGGAACAGCTAAATGACAATAAAGAAGTAAGGTGAAATATAAAGAATTAAGGTGAAGCAAAGAGGACAAAGCAAATGACAACAGCCTGAGGGAACCGTTAACCCTGGCCTCATGGGAAGACAGAGCATCCCAACTAAAATGAAGTGATTATCTGACTAGACTTTTTAAAAGATCACTAACTTTACATACTGTCTGCATTTTAACAGCATTTTACAAATAGTGCTCTGACCAACCCATCTCCACTCTGTAGCCATATATCAGTAGTTAATTTAAGAGACAAAAAACTCATTCCAGTGAAAAAAATTGCATGGAAGAAAACCTTTTCTCACAAGTGGTGGCTTGTTACCATAGATAAGCAGCCTCTGCATTTTGAGTGAGCATTACCTAAGTTCACAGGAAAGCACACAGAAAGGGGGCGGCAAACACATTTCGATTTATTCAGCAATGCAAAGCAGGATTTCATACAAAAGGAAGACAGCACCAAGGAGAGAGGCTCTCATAACAAGAAAGGGAAGAGCAGCTGGAGGCCAACTGGACAGAGCAGTGATACAGTGGATGGATTTATGTTTCTCAAACAAAATTAAAGTATTAAGTAATCTTTTCCTGGAATCTGGTTTAACCACTGGATAGTTAAGGCAATGAAAAAAAAATGTAAAAAAAAAAAAGAAAAGAAAATTTGTAATTGTGTGATTGA
This sequence comes from Mus minutoides, assembly GCA_902729485.2. Taxonomy (NCBI): domain Eukaryota; kingdom Metazoa; phylum Chordata; class Mammalia; order Rodentia; family Muridae; genus Mus; species Mus minutoides. The sequence goes on from LR750659.1 coordinate 54,744, forward strand.
TAGTTTGTATAAATATACTTACTTGGTTCTCTGACAGATTATAGTGAGTTTTGTAATAATACAACAGCAGCTGGGTAAATAACAACATTTTAAGCATTTACAAACTATGATTTTACTAAGGTTTCATTAGCCATGCTTTACCATGTATCACAAAAGCCTTATAATGTGATTTAAGGAAAGGAACTCAGAAAATTGTTTAAAATGGCCAACTTAGCTGGGAATTAAAGAATATGCTTTTAAAATCCATCATTAGACATAAAAAGATTAAAAATAAATGGCAGAGGTCAACCCGATTAAGATAATGAGTTTCTGTTTTTTAAAAATATGTATATATGAAAAGGACATGCCTGAAATATATATTTTCAGCATTTTTCTAATATCTGGACTTAGAAGAAATTAAGAAAACACTTAAAAAATAAGAACTAGAATATTAGTGTATTTCAAAACCTATCCCTCCAAGATTATTTGTAATTTCTACATTTTCAAATGTTTTTATCACTAGAAAAGGAAAATTTATTAGATATATTTAATGTAAATCATCAATTTATTTTTATATTTTCAAACTGGAAACTATAGAATTAAAGAAACAAAAGTATTAAGGTGAACAGGATATAGTATCATTGTGAAGTCTCAAGTATGATAGTTTTAGAAATAACATAACAGTAATAATAATAAAATGTTCCATTTACAAATAATTTATATTATTTGAGTCAACTTCCAGCAAATATAGTTGTTTTTTTCTAAAGCCTAAAATGAATGTAGTTAGAAATTATTTAAGCAGATGACACGTGTTTCATTGTGAGCTTTAAAATTTGGTTTTTAAGTTCATGGGTCAATTTTTCTATGTTACCATAACCTTGATTATAGTATTTCACTATGTAAAAAATCATTATATCTATTTTGTGTGGGGAAGGACTTGCATGCCAGAGCATGCATGTAGAAGTTAAAGGACAACAGGAAGGAATTGATTCTTATCTTCTAGCTATAAAGGGTCAATTACACATTCTCTGTTTGGTGGCCAAAACCCTTACCCAAGACCAATGAACTTACCCATGAATCTATGTTACTGGACTCTTCATTTACATTCCATATCTGTGAGATTGGTGACATTAGTAGTATCAAATTGTTATGATGAATTTTTGAAATTTGCTTTCTTATTCTTCAGATTATACATAGTAGAATTTTTGCGTTCAGTCATAGATTTTTCTGTAATATATGCATGTGATATTTTAACGTTCTTTTTAATTGTTTCTCTCTATAGAGTCTCATTTTCCTATTCATATTCATTTACTATTTAAGGGGAAGGCTGAGAATGGGCACATGTGGGGAGGGTCAGAGGACATGTGTGACAGTTCTCTTCTTGCACTAAGGGGTTCCACTCAGCAATGATTTCTTCCTGCTGAACTCTCTGCCTGGGTCAATCCTCATTTTTTTTTCACTTCAAAAGAAAAGCAAATAAACAAAAACAAACAAATGAAATCTTCAGATCCTCCTGGCTTTGCCTCAGGAGTTCTAAAATAGTTCATAGTTTATTGAATGCTAGGGTATTTTTGTATTTCTGGGGGTTTCTTGATTGCCACCACTTATGCTACATCATCTTAAAAACACTTCTTTGTGTCTCTTAAATATGTAGAATTTGTAAAAACTCAACTATTAATTTCCTACATTAAAAATATTTCCAGTTGTATATCTTGCCTTTTGTTTGTTGTTCAATTCATGTGTTGTCTGATAATATGTGTTGACTGATTTCTAGGCGTATTTGTTATACAGTGTTTTATACCCCGTAGAATGTGGTCTATCATGGTGATTGTTTCCGAGGCATTGTATTCTCTCAATATGTGGAGTATTCAATAAATGACAAATAAATCAAGTGAACTGGAGTCACTATTCAGGCCATGAGCATCCTCACTGACTTGTCTGTTTACCTTCATGGACTAAGAAGTGAAAATTAGTCTCCCATTGTGGTAAAAAAGACTTCTTCTCCACCTGTTTATTGTTTCCCAGTTATTTGGATGCTGCACCACTCAGTGGAACATATTAGTTATATCCTAGAGGAGAAAATTTAGCTTTTAAACCATTATTAAAGAAAATTCGTACCCCTAATGATTGTTATTTCAATTAAATTCTATTTTCCAAATTAATATCTAAGTCTCTGTTTATTGTTATTGATGCATGTTGCCTCTAAAATTTAAATCCACAATCAAATGCATGCTCTAAAACTATAAAATGATTATTTCAACAATTTCCTTCAGCTTTTGTAATAAAGCTGTGTCTAATCAGAGGATACTGGAGGAAAAATAAACAAGCAAACAAACAAAAAGCACATTACAGGAAACAAAATCACTTTTTCCGTGACTTAGGAAGGAACTAAGGTCTTATGCCATGGATAGTTTGTCTAGCAAAGAGTTCTTTTATCAGTGAGACATTCTATAGATTCAAGTCAAAAACTTATATACTACTTAGCTTATGTAAAACATCCTTTAGCAAGACTGTCAATACAGAGGAGTCAATATCATTGAGGAAACCAAAGATTACCCTGGCAGCTCATTATTTGATAGGCCCTCCTGTGTACAACTTATCTCTACAACAGATTCAAAATTTTAATAAAAATTTCTGACAAGAAACTAGAGTAACTTCTCTGTGAGACAATGAACCTCAGCCGTCCATGTCCAGTAAACCCTGCCTTCACCCTAGAACTAAGAGACACTCACTTTCTGGAGTTATGTAGTTTAGGAGCTTGGGTTGTACCCACTCTATGATTTCTGTATCCTTTGGAATTCCCTTTATGTATTAAATTTCATTCTTAATTTATTTCAGTCCTCTTTACAGTAACCTGCTATATCAATCATAATCCCATTCAAATTACTTTATGGTTTATATTTCCTTTTGCTCTTTGTCTTCATCCTTATCTCCATTTCTCCTACAGTTTAGGATTTACGCAGTGTCACTTCAGTTTTGATCACCACATTCCTGAGGCAATTGTTCCTATGAAGTATTTACCTTGGTAGTCTTATCTAGACCTTGTTCTTTTAATTAGAAATGAAGAAGAGCTTTTGTAAATTTTCTTTAATCAAGGATGACAACCATGCATGCAACAAAGAAACACTGGCCTCATCTATTTGATCTAGTTACATTTTTGTTTGCAGTGTCACATTCCGAGGCAGAGGTTGTGAAACGATCATTCTGAGTCATCCAGAACAGATGTGTGCATTTAAATAAATTGTTCTAAGCTTCATCGAGGAGATGCATGACCCAGAAATTATTACAGGTAAGAGAGAATTCCTATCACTTAAAGCAGCTGCATGCCCCATATTTGTCAGTGATATTCTAGCCATTCATAGGTGCTACAATGTGGTCTCCTGTAAGTATTTCTTAAGACAACCATGTCATTCATTATTATATTCTAAAAATTCTCTCATTTAAGATTCCCAATTAAAATTTGCACATGTCTCTGCCCATTACAAACCATATATTTATATATTTTCACCTATCTAGCCTCACCAATGATTACTTCTCTGTTTACAGTTACATATTTAATATTTTATTAATATATGTATAAATAATAAAATTTATTATTTGCAACATTTCACAATAAATTTATCAATTTGTCCTGTGTATGTTCCCAGAATGACTATATAAATTTTTTCTTTGTAAAATTGAAACCTAATATTTGTAATTAACAATGATAACTCTTCACACAATGATTCAAAGTACAAACTAGCCTCATGCCCATATCTAAACACAGTGCTCTCCATTTCACACAATCTTTGTACCTAACATACTGACTATAATTACCCTGTCACTACAGATTTAATGGATATTCTCATGAGAGCTAATTTGACTGCTAGCTCCTTAGCAATTGGAAGGGCAATTTGCTACTGTAAATGTGACCCTGTAATTTTTTTCTGTCCCTAGATTTATTGGAGGAGAACTTATTATTCGTAACAAACAAACAAAACAAAAACAAAAGCAAAGTATAATTGTTAATACCCACTCATCCCTCCACAGATTTTATCTGTGCTTACTTTTTATAAGTATTCTAAGACTATTTTAAAATGAAAAAATAATATAATTTCTCAACTACCTGGTTATTCAACTGGTATCGGATCCAATGAAATATTTTGAACCTGCTGCTTTTTAAAACTCAATGCTGAACCAATATCATTTTTCCTAATCACCAATATTTTTATATTTTAACATGTATCTTTAAAATGTAATAAAACCTAGTGGTAAGTCCATTGAGAAACATATCAAACTGTATTTATTACATTATTTCCATGTAACTATTTCTTCTATTGGATTACCTTTCAAGATATTCCTTTTATTAGACTTCGACCTGCTTCATTTAGCAAAATATATTCCACACACAGTGTCATTTTTTAAAAATCTCTCCCAATGAATCATCTAAAAGGCTTACAGACATACTAGCATAATACAACATAGAAAATGTATAGTAATATTTTTGTCCTATACACCAAAATAACTAGAACTCTGCTTAATGCGTCCTAATACATGCCCTCTGCTATATTTAGTCACTATTAAACAGCCAGACTTTAAAATAATCCTCCATAGAAAAGATAAATAGGACAGTGGAAGACTCCTGTAGGGCACTAAGGTGCCATAAAATAGATTAAATGAGGAGAAAAAAACTTTCAAAGACCATAGAAGGTGAAGGACAGTATGAAGTTTTGAAAAGAAAAAAGGAACTGTTTGTTTATTCCTCCCAATATGTTCCCTGGAGACAAAAATCCCAAGCTTGATCTATGTATCAAGGAGAAAGGAATCGAAACAGCATGCTCAGGGGAATTTATCTATAAACAAATAAATTGGTGATGTCTATTTTAAAACACATTTTCTATCTATTTGGTGGGTTTTTGATTCCCACTATGATATTACAACTGGTAGTTTACAACTTTGCAGCAGGCGACCTCAAATTGCATGGCTCATGAACGTACAAGCCGAAGGAAAAAGTAAAATGTCTTGCTTGCTATAGTCTGGTACTAAATATAAACAAATATGTAAATCGGTAAAGCAAATATTTTTCTTAGCATTTCATCGTGGCTCACTGATCTTTCTTGGATGCCCATATCCTAGATAATAGGAAAATAAGCTAATTTTAGACCAACCATTTTAAACCCAGTGGAGACAAATTTAATCATTGAAAATTATTCCTATACACTGTAGGCTTATATTTAGCTATAAAAATAAACAAAACACAATAAAGGTTGTCTAAGATGTGAGCAAGGCAGGAGTTTCATTTTCTATAATACTTCCAAAGGCTAACACCCAGGTATTTATAGCTTTGCAAGAATACTGTGAAATACCAATTCCACTTGGACCAGGGGCCCTCAAATTTTCTAATACTGTGACACTTTGGTACAGTTCCTTATCTTATGGTGACTCCAGGCACAAAATAATTTTATTGTTACTCCATAACTGTAATTTTGCCACTGTCATGAATTGTAATATAACTGATATGCAGGATATCTAACATGTGATCTTCGTGGGATTGCTATGCACAGGTTGAAAACCTCACTTTTACTCAGTTTGTCATGCTTTCTTATGGGTCCTGAAAGTATCTCATAGTTATTAGAAAAAAGTTGTTAATTTTGAGATTTTTTTTGCAGTTTCTTTGACTGAAAATAGCTTATTCTATCAATAAAATATCATTTATCAGTTTTCCCTCCACCAACTCCTCTTAGATCCGCCTCACTTTGACACCAATGAAAACCCACACATCTTATTTCTCATTAGAACATAAGCAGGCAACGATAGATAAAGCAGAATAGAACAAACCAACCAAACAGAAAAGAAATGAACCAATGAAAAATAACAAAAAACACATATAGTCAGAAAACCCACAAAAGTCAATATTGAAAAAGAAAATATGTAAGCAAAAGACTTCTAATATAAGAATAAAACACCCAGAGAAAACTTTAGGAGACAATGCACCTTCAAAACTATGATTAAGTTCACTAATTTTTGGTGTTCTATTGTTGGGCAAGGGACCTGCCTTTAACTATTGAGAAAAACAAATCTCTTTAAGTATTTGTAATATTAAAAAATCATATTTTGTTTGAACTGTTATATTCTTTCATCTTGAATTCATATATCCTTTTTTGTTTTGTCTTTCTACAAAATGGTTATTCATTTGGGTACATGAAAAGAAATCTGGTGTAGGTTACCTCCAAAAGGAGAGAAAATTTCTGAGTGTGTTTAAACATGCCAGTTTTGATGGGATTTTGCTGATAATTTTTTTCCTGAGACTCTTATGAGTTGGTGAGCTATGGTTTTGTCCTAAGGTTTATTGTTGGTTATTATGGTAGCTATCAAAAACAATTTGATTTGAATCTGGTACCAGACTTCCACAAGTTCCCATAGAAATGGGCAGATCTTGAATTTAAGAAAGTTATAATTCTTCTCAATAATTCCCGTTGGTTGGGTGATGTCACCTTCTTCTTTTCCTTCTGATATGATCCTTGATACAAAAATAAGCATTCAAATTAACTATATCTTTCCAGGATCCTTCTTTTTTTGTGTACTTCAATGTACATGTGAATAATCTGTAAAGCAGATAGTTTTTTTGATATTTTTATTATTCTCTTTAAAAACTTTGAAGTAACTGTGCATAAATTACAGACAATTATTTAGAACCTGAAGAAGCACAGTAGTTATACTTATTTCAAAGTGCTTCCATCTTTTTCTCAAGTTAAAACAAATGTAGAAACATCAACAGAAATTTATACATAATATCATTGTTTTTACATTGAAAGATGTTGAAAAATGAAAGATTTGATTGGAATGTATGGTTGAAATACAATATCGAGAGCTAAAGTTCAAATTCCAAGAATCTCTGTAACAAACCAATTTTTTTAAAGACACATTTGTTCAGCGTCATGATCAGACTATTACATTTAGCAATCAACAGCATGGGTGAAAAAGGTGTACAGTAAGACCTTTTGTTGGAATGCTTTATACTTTCCACAGAAGAGAAACTAAAATCACCTGTTATACAATCAGTCACAAATACAGTCCTGGAGCTTTTGTCCTCACACATGAGTATTGTCTAAAACAAGTCTTCTTTGTAGCAGCTGGGCCCTGCCACCACTGTGCTTGGCTGAGTTCACAAATCTGCTGTAACCTGTAGCTTCCCTGTCACTTTTCTGGATTTCCTCTCCTGATAAGCTATGTTTCCTGGCTGTATGAAATTAGAACCTCCTGCCACTGTCATAGCTACTGCTGCTGCTGGAACCTCCATCGCTACCTTGGTTCCGTGGTTTAGCAAAGTACTGACCTCCACCACCATAAGAGCCATAGCTCCTGCCTCCAATGTTTCCTCTCTTCATCTGCCCAAACTTTGAAGACTGATTGTTGTTAACTGCCAAAATCATTGTAGCTTCCACCACCTCCAAAATTGCTTCCATCATTGCCAAATCCATTATAGCCATCCCCACTGCCACTATATCCACCACCACCACGGCTGCCACCAAAGCCACCACAACCACTTAAGCTCCGTCCTCAACCAAAATTGTCATTGCCACCAAAACTGCCTCCACGACCACCACCAAAGTTTCCAGAACCACTGCAACCTCTCCGGCTGGATGAAGCACTGGCCATCTCTTGCTTTGACAGAGCCTTTCTTACTTCACAGTTGTGGCCATTCACAGTATGGTATTTCTTAATAACAATCTTATCAACAGACTCATGGTCATCAAAGGTTTCAAAAGCAAAGCTTCTCTTTTTTCCACTGCCTCTGTCAATCATAATTTCTATGAAATCTTCCCATACTGCTCAAAATAATCTTGTAGGTGATGCTCTTCAGTGTCTTCTTTAATACCACCAACAAAGATCTTTCCCACAGTTAAGTGGGCACCTGTTCTCTGAGAATCTTCTCTTGACACAGCCCTCTTAGGATCCACAGCTCTTCCATTCACCTTGTGTGGTCTTACATTCATGGCAGCATCCACTTCTTCCACAGTGGCATATGTGACAAACCCAAAGCCCCTGGATCTCTTGGTGTTTGGATCTCTCATTACCAAAATGTAGGTTAGTGTTCTCCATTGCTCAAAATGGCTCCACAGACTCTCATCGGTTGTTCGAAGCTCAACCCTCCGATGAAGAGCTTCTGCACCTGTTCTGGCTCCTTGGGAGACTCTGGACTTAAACATGATGGCAGGGTTATGAGAGCCTTCAGCGATGCTTCCTCGGCAGAGTCAAAGAGCAGAAAGGCCAAACCAATCATTCTATAAAATTTGTAACTCCAGTTTCAGGATGATAAAGACATGGAAACATCCTTGGGGGTTCTGGCTTCTAGCCAGAAAACATAAACAGAGTTGAGTGAGAGACCCAATCTCAAAGTTATAGGTAGAAAATGAAGATGGAGGGCATATAATATATACTTGAAACTAGTAAATGAGCAGGCTTGTGAACGTACAAACATGTATAATACAATATATCTATCTTTTCTATCACCATCACAGACATAACCAGAGAATAAAAAAGAACTAATTTATTTATTCATCAATTAAAATAGTACTTACAAAGAAAAGCTTTGGAAAAGAGATTATAGATGAATAAAAGTGTCATGACTAGGATAACAACAACATGCCATTCACAAAATGATAAATAAAACTGAAGCCTCCTGGTCATACCTCCCACAGTCCTTCTGCTCATCATCTCCTCTGAATGCGTGGGTGCCTCCTGGGTATCCTCCCACCCTGGCACCTCAAGTCTCAGTGGGGCTAGGCACATCCTAGATATCAGCGCAGCTAGAAGAACATATCCCACATTTAGACAACAGTCTTGGGATAGCCCCTGCTCTAGTTGTTCAGTACCTCCATGAACACCAAGCAGCACATCTGTTACAAATGTGCGTGGAAGCTTAGGTCCAGCCCTGAATGTTCTTTGGTTGGTTCAGACTCCCAGAGCACAATGGATCCAGATTATTTGATTCTTTTGGTCTTCATGTGGAGTTCCTATCCCCTCTGGGTCCAGAATCCTTTTCCATGTTCTTCTACAAGAGTCCCCAAGCTCCATGCACTCTTTGGCTTTGGGTTTCTGCTTGGCTACAGGAGGTAGCCTCTTCGGGTCCCTTAACCTCAATAGTGTGAGTTACAGATAAGGTCTTCCTCATTGATTCTTGGGTACCTCCTTTAGCCAGGACTCTGTCAAATCCTGGAGATGTCCTCCACCCCTGTCAGTTGCAAATTTCCATTCATTCTCATGGCCATCGGGCCATATCCATTGTAAATCTTCATTCCCCATCTAATCTCTTCTCCTACCCAGTCCCCTTCCTCTATTTGCCTCTTTTCACTGTTTTACTCTCCCTTTGAGATCCAAGCACCCTTCTGTCTTTTTCTTGTATTCTTTCATGTTTAGGTTTGTTGGGTCAGTGGAATGTAAGCATGGGTACGCTTTGTTTTATAGCTATTAACTTCTGAGTTAGTACATGACATGCATGTCCTTTGGGACTGGGTTACCTCACTCAGGTGATAGTCTCAAGTTGCATTCATTTGCCTGTAGGCATCATGATGCCTTGATTTTTTTTTTCCCGCTCCCCCCCCCGATGCCTTGATTTTTAATAGCTGAATTCCATTTTGTAGATATACCACATTTTCTTTATCCATTCTTCGATTGAGGGACATGTAGGGTTTTGTTTGTTTGTTTGTTTGTTTGTTGTTTGTTTGTTTTTTCAGTTTCTGGCTATTAAGAATAAAGCTATTGTGTACATAGTAGAGTACATGTTCAAAATGATTTCCAATGTAGTTGTTTATGTTTGTACTTTCACCAGCAATGGAAAAGTGTTCATTCACTTTGCTCCACATCCTCTCCAGCATGTGCTATTTTCTTCAGTTTTTCTTTTAGCCATTCAGACCAGTGTAAGATGGAATCTCAGAGTTGTTTTGATTTGTATTTCCCTTATCACTAAGGACTTTGAACATTTCTTTAAGAGCTTCTCAGCCATTAGAGATTCATTTGTTGAGAATTGTGTTTAGTTCTGCACTCTGCTGTTAATTAGGTTATTTGTGTTGTTGATATTTAACTTCTTGAGTTTTTAATAAATTTTGGATATTAGACCTCTATTAGATGTAGGGTTGGTCAAAGTCCTTTTGTAATCTGTAAGCTGCTGTTTTTGTTTTTGTTTTTGTTTTCCTATTGACAGTGTCCTTTGCCTTATAGAGGCTTTTTCAATTTCATAGAAAAAGAAAGCAACTTCAACAACTTGTGCCAGTCTAATTGGATGCCTACATGTAGAAGAATGTAAATAGAACCACATTTGTCACCCTACACAAAACTGAAGAACAAGTGGATCAAGGACCTCTCCATAAACGTTGATACACTAATTCTCATAGAAGAGAAAGTGGGACATAGCCTTGAATGCATTGTTACAGGAGACAATTTCATGAACCAATGCCTCAGGCTCTATTTTGAGGTTCTTAACTTTGGGAAATGTATGTTTATTTTATGATTCATGAGATCTTTTAACACTGATTTCTTTGTATTTTTTTTTAATTCTTTACTAATCTTAGATACTCATAGACATTACTGTTTTCTATAACTTTCATAATTATTAGTGAGTTGGAAGGAATCCCAGCACATGATATAAACTATTTTCTATAATGACAATAGTAGTGCTTAATTGTTGATTTTTTTGTATCGCTGTTGCCAACAAAATATTTCAATACATTTCATGATTTCTGATAATTTATTAGTCTAATTTATGTTTCCTTTTGTAGAATTCATTCTTTTCACAGTTTGATTTTTATATTAACATTTAGTAATCTACATATTTTATTTTGAGGTTAACCTGTCTCTTTTTTTAATGTTTGTTTTGCAGTATAAATTTGCCATAAAGCCATAATTGAATAAGTATCTAGTTAAGTGAGAAGAATCAGACATCATTTTCTTTTATTTTTCTAAAACACTAATTATTTTTGAAATCCCCAATTTGTAATTTGAAGCTTAAATCAAAACTGAAACTATTTATATATAGAATTTTATTTTTGCTTATTACTCACTGCTTTTCATCATTTATGTTGAAATATACTATCCCCAAATCACTATTAAGGATGATTATGTTTTCCTTTAAAACACATGTAATATAAAATAATGAATATAAGGTTACAAATATGTTAGAAAAATATATAAATATCTAATAGAAAGTCCAGTTTTTATGTTGATGCATTTATCAGGACATGCTGCCTCTAGAGTTTGCCTTGTTTCTCTCTGGAGCAAGATTCCAGGTTGTACCAAAGGCAAGAAAGGAGTGAACTGGAGAAACCAGGGGGCTCTGCAGTAAAATGAAAACAAACAAACAAGCAAGCAAGCAAACAAACAAAGAAACAGCAAGTTGTAGTGGTCTAACCTAAGTGGTCTAGGTATTGAACTGAAAGGTTAAAATACTGTCACTGGGCTCTTTATTTTGGACCTGCTCAGAATATCTTGACCATTTGGATTTATGAGAAGAAAAGTAGTCTAATCTAGAAATAAATTAAGTTGTTGTGTCTGTAATAAAAATAATGTATTACAAAGGAGAATAGTTTAATATCTCAATTTCTTGTTTTTGAATGTCCATGTCCTTTCAGTATTAGGTTATCCATATTCATTTATATGAACATAGCTTTGCTTTTAAATCATTCACATAATTCTGTTAATATTATTGCTAGATTTATCTTCTTGCAAAGATGTTATGTTGTTGAAGAAATAAAAACAAGTAGCCCATGAGGTAAAGGAACCTAAGTGGTACATTAAATTGCTTTATGTTGGAAATGACATCAACCAGAGGGAGTAGAAGTGGCTGTGATTTTTGCCTGCTCTTGGGACCCTTTCCCTCCTACTGGGTTACCTTGTTGAGCCTATTCTTATTGTTTCTTGTTATTTTGCATTCACTTGACATCCCTGGGATGGCTGCTGTTTTCTCAAGGGAAACAAAGTAGTGGATATGAGGGAGAAAAGACAGGTCTCTGGGAGAAGAAAAGGTGGGGAAGTTTCATTTGGGATGAATTGTAAAAAGAAGACTAAAGAAAAGAATAAAAAAGAGTAAAGAAAGAAGAGTAAAGAAAAAAAATATAATAGAATAGTTTTACTTTCCTTATCCACCATACTATATAGACATAATGCAAGAAGCAAGGTTTGAAGAATCTCTTTACATGTACTATAGTCTGCAGCATTTGTCAGATAACCTGTCCACATTTTGTTGAGCTCCTTGTTGTTTCTTTTGCCTTCCTATGTTTTGGACCAGGTGATTAAAAAGTTGTCATTGACAGTAGGAAAAATTTCACTGGGAAACATTGTCTAACTTTATGCAGGAAGAGCATATTGTAAATTTGGGTATGTTTTAATAATCTCATTATGAATACCAGGCTGGCCTTGAACTAAGACTGTTCATTCAAAATCTATTCTATCACTGACCCCCAAGCATCACAGAAAACTGCTGTGGCCTCGTCTCTATGAACAAACACATTTTCTTTGTAGAAAGAAGGTATTTCTATTCTACCTCAACTTCCATGGAATTGGCATGATTAAGAAGGCCCAAAGTAACTAGTTTTATTTCATTTTCATGACACTAAGGACATGTCATACACACATTTCACTGCAGGTCACATGTAAAACTAGGAAAGCCCAACCCATAGAAATAGAGTGGTACTCTAAACATTGAGATCAATGTTACTGAACAAGCAGGGACTTCTAAACTTTGTCCAACAATTCAACACTCATCCTTTCTCTGTCCTTTTTACTTACAGCAGTGTCAGAGAATCCAGCCAAAGTAAATGAATAAATAAGATGCATTACTCAAAACATAATGACTCATATTTCTCTTTTACATTAAAATGAATTTTTATATCATACTCAGGAAGTTTTGAGTGAGGAAAAAAAGACTGGCAGTAATGACAGCATCCAATTGCTTGAATAATCAGGAAAGATGCTAGAATCATCTGATAAATATTTTAAGCAGTCTCCCTAAAAGTATTCCAAAAAGCATTTACAAATAAGTTTGTAATAAATAAAAACCTTAGGAAATAATCTTAAGGAAGAAACTGAGATTCAAAACAAGAGGAAATAGAATTTTTAAAAAAGCAATAAGGCTGAAGGAGGAACAAAGCTAAGTGTATAGGTTTGGCAGCACAAAGGGCAGTACAGAGCTGTGGTTTAAGAAACCTGGAAATAGAAGAATAGAAATTACAATATCAGAAAACTCTTTGATCTATGCAGTCAAAGGTCATGGCAGAGGTGTGGGAGATAGACCTGGAAAAGTATGAAGAGAAATAACAGTCAAAATATACAAATTCATTAAATGATAAAAGTAAAATATTTAAAGATATTTAAATCTCAAAGATTTTATGTATGACAAAACAACATCCACTAGATTATGGAAAAATTAATCACTGGTTGAGATACATACTTCTCATTCAGAAGATTCAAGTTCATTTCCTAGCGTGTGAGTCTAGCTCTGGAAATTGATGTTTGCTTTGGTATTAACATATACTAGTAAATACACGGGATTACACACACACACACACACACACACACACACACACACAAACAAACACAACACCACTACCACACAGAGAGAAATGCACAGATGCAAAAACACACATACAAATATGCATTAGTAAAAACTAAATTTTAAAAAGAAAAAATTGTGAAGAGAAAATATAATACATACAATATGCCTAACAAGATTGAGGTAATTTAAACATTCCCGTGGTTATTAATGAAATCTAATTTATAAGCCTGAAACTGATATAAGTAAGGTTTCATTATAAAAAATTGTAAATATTTAAGAAAGAACTATCCTCTATTTTATATATTCCAGAAAATAATTGGAAAATATTTTCCAGTTGATATAAGAATGTTGTTAATCAGATACCATAAGCTGCTAAACTAAAATATCAAACAGAATTCAGAAATGCATAGAATGAGTTATATACTTTAATAAGGTAAATATTATTCCAGGAATACCAAACTATTTCAAAATTTATAAGTCAATAACTTCAATGAAAAAAACAAACAAACAAACAAAATCAAGGCAAAGAAGAAAAGTCACATCAGTATGTAATTGGATGCAAAAGAAGCAAGTGGAAAAATGTAAAGTCCATTTCTAATAAATCTTTCAAGACGTTGAACTAGTAAAGGAATACTTTTAATAAAGAATACAGTACAAATACATATTTGCAAGTAATAAAGACTAATGAGAAAGGATGGCATTAATATGAGGAAAGATGGGGAGAAATACATATGTGTAAGAATTTGGAGGGAAGATGGGAAAGGAATTTAGAAATATTATATTTATAAAATAATTTCTAAAAAGAAAAACAAGATATAAAAAATTTTCCTGAAGCTTATCTTTAACAATAGTACACACAATTTTAGTGACTGCCACTCTTTCTCTAAGATGGAAATCAAAACAAGGATGAGAAATTTCATGACATTTTTACAAAATAGTCTCAGAGGCAAAGAAACTAATAAAATCATATTAAAAGGAAAAAAATGAAGCCATTGGTATATGTGAATAATATATGACTACCTAGAAATGGAAGAAATATAAAATAAAGCAAAATGAAAAGAAAACCTGATAGAACTAATAAATGTCTTTTAAAAAGAAGATAATAAAGTATAAACATATAACTATGAATTTTATTGACATTTATATATAACAAAAACAATAAAAAAATGTGGTACAGAACTAAACTGATATTTCCCAACTGAGGAAATCATGAATGGCTGAGAAGCACCTAAGGAAATGTTGAAAGTCCTTAGTGATCAGAGAAATGCAAATCAAAATGACCCTGAGATTCCACCTTATACCAATCAGAATGGCTAAGATCTAATAAACCTCAGGTGACAACACATGTTGGAGAGAATGTGGAGAAAGAGGAGCACTCATCTATTGCTGGTGGAATTGCAAGCTGGTATAACCACTCCTGAAATTAATCTGGAGGTTCCTGAGAAAATTGCAAATAGATCTACCTGAAGACCCAGCTACACCACTTTTGGGAATATACCCAAAAGAAGTCCCACCATGCTACATGGGCACATATTTCACTATGTTCATAGCAGCCTTATTTGTGATAGTCAGAAGCTGGAAACAACCTAGATGTCCCACTACAGAATAATGGATACAGAAATTGTGGTTAATTTACACAATGACTATTATACTCTGCTATTAAGAACAATGACATCCTGAGTTTTGCAGGCAAATAGATGGAACTAGAACATATTATATTGAGTGAGGTAGCTCAGACCCCAAAAGACATGCATGGTATGCACTCACTAATAAGTGGATATTAGCCAAAAAAAAAAAAAAAAAGTATAGAATACCCAAGATATAGAACTCAAAAAGCTCAACAAGCTGAAGTGCCCAAGTGAAGATGCCTCAGTCCCACTTGGGAGGGAGAAGAAAGCAATCACAAGTGGGGAAAAAGGGAGGGACCTGGAAGGGAAAGTGAATTTTGGGGGGAGGGGAGTGGGGGATAAGGGGAACCTAATATGGTATTGGGTGAGAGAAAAGAACTGAATCCCCAAGGGCCAGCAGAAAGAATGGAAACAGATAACCTAGGGACATAGGAAGTTGAGAGGACCCTCCAGAATGTACCAGAGACCTGGGAGGTGAGAGACTCTCAGGATTCAAAGGGAGGGACCTTAGATGAAATGCCAGAGAGTAGTGAGAGGGAACTTATAGAGCCCACCTCCAGCAGAAAGACAAGACATCAAATGAGGGAGGGGGTTGCCATCCCACAGTCATGTATAATCACATACCCCTACAGCTACCTGATTTCTAAAAAGACTACAAAAAATACACATTTAAGAAAAAAAATAGATTCTTTAACAAATAATGCTGATCAAATTAGAAACTGTTATGTGGAAGAATGAATGTGGACTCTTATCCAACCCTGCATAAAACTGACCTATAAGTAGATTAAAGACCTCATCATAAGACCCAGAGTCCTAGCAGGGCATGGTGGCGCACACTTTTAATCCCAGCACTCGGGAGGCAGAGGCAGGCGGATTTCTGAGTTCGAGGCCAGCCTGGTCTACAAAGTGAGTTCCAGGACAGCCAGGGCTACACAGAGAAACCCTGTCTCGAAAAACCAAAAAAAAAAAAAAAACCCAAAAAACCAAAAAAAACAGAGTCCTGAATCTTATAGAGGAGAAAGTAAGGAATATATTTGAATTTATAGGTACAGGAAAGTATTTTCAGAATAATAGCTTGTTATTACAAGCATTACAACAAAAAATATTTAATCAGAACTCAACAAACTGAAAAAAAAATTCTGTACAGCAAAGACACCATCACTAATATGAAGAGGTATCCCATTTGATGGGAAAAGACCTTTAAAACTATATGTTTGAAAGCAGTTAATCTCTAGAATATATAAAATTCTTATAACTGACATGGGGAGAAATCTATTTCTAAATTGGAAAAACAATTCAGATATGGACTTTAGCAAATTCCTTCTCCCCAGAATAAAGGGGAAGGCTCTGAGTCTATGTAGCAGTAACTTACTCCCTGGCCCTTTACATGTCAGAACCACAATACAGTTCAACACACAGACACATGCACATACATGTACACCTATTTTATCCCACAAAATAACAGGCCTGAAGGCAATCCTCAAGACCTCTCTGAGGTTGAAATTAGGGCCTTCTTCATTTTAACTTCCATGCCATTCTGCTATTCTGAATTAAGTCTGCAGGTTTCACCATTTATGGCTGCCATACCATGAGCAGATCTTATCAGCTCTTCTCTGGATATATCACTCCATTTTCATGTGAGAAGACCATATTTCCAGCAACGTCATTTCTCAGAAAACTCCAAGAAGCATCATTGATTTGGGTATTGTCCAGAGTTTTATTTATTCAATGAGTAGACTTCCTTAACACTTTTCCTTTGGCCATTTAATCTACTAATATTGAATCTTCTTCATAGTGTGTAATGCATAAAACTTTGTCCTTAGCACAATTCCATTGTCTGTCAAATCACATAGTGTTGATTTGATCTTTTAAAGATAATGTTAAAGGCCATTACATGTGGATGCTCCCTTGATATTCTGTTCAAAATAATTTTTCCTCTTAACTTTATTTGCTACCAACTGTGTTAAAGGACTGGATGAATCTTAGTATGTTTTAAAATCTCTTTAATGATGAAAATTGTTGAGAGGAGTAAATATGTATGCTAAAACTTAATAATCCTAAAATTTCTGATATTAAATATGAGCTTTATATAAAATTTCATGATTAAACATGTCTTTACAAAAGTATTTTAGAATAAATATAACACCAAGTATGTAAATCCATAAGACCAGTGTAAACAGTCAGATATGTTTTAGATGTTTTCAACTGTGGCTTTAATTATTCTCTCATATTTTTAAAAATGTAAAATTTTAAAATTAATTAACAATCATTTTTTTCAATCATAAAAGTCAGGGATTACTCCAAGTTTCCAATGGCATGATTCAGGTAACCCTACAATTGTAATTGTCCTGTCTCATTTTGTTAGTCATTTTTTTTTTCTATCTCAGAAGAAAAAATGCTGGTAATTTGTAATAAACTAATTTCTCACAGCACTGGAAGCCTTGAAATCCAATATCAAGGTGGTAACAGACATTTTGTTTATTATGACATAGGAGAAGGCAACATGTTGTGAGAGTTCAAAGGGAATGGACAAATGATATGCAAATAAAAGAGAGTTCCTATTTATAACAGAGCTACTGCCAAAAATCTTACTACCTTCTGTGATAGTGGCACATATCTGTCGCATACTTCTATCTGCAGCATTTGTCTGGCTTGATACTACATGGCTTGCATCTAACTAGCTAGCTATCACCTATCATCTCTGTGTTATCTCTCTATAATGTATCTGTAATGTAATTCATCTAAATATGCATTCAATACTTTGAAAGATTACATATGCTTATGTTTATATATAAACTAATGCATCTACTAAATGACATACCATCAAAATATACATATTTTCCAATATACAAGTTTGTTTTTGTGTTTAATAAATTATTTAATTATATGTAAAATAAAGACTTGTTTAAAGTAAGTTTTTCTATGGATCATATCAATTAATGAGTTTACACAATTATTCTTTTTATTAATTTTTTCTTACTTAATAAAGATCATCTTTAGAATTACTATGTGGCATTAAGAATATGCAAGACAGAGGTAGGAATACTAAGTGTACTAATAAATATTTGTCCTTTCACAGTTTGTACATACTTACTTTAAAAGTGGAACACAATAAGAATTCTTAAATGGTAAGAAATTTAATTGTTCATATACACAAAACTACCAAGATTATTTTAAAATAAATTATGATGTATTTTATTTCAAATTGAGAACAATTATTAGGATTATCCAGAAATGCATGAAAAATAAGCTTCACATTTATAGAAAACTCAACACACCTATTCACACACTACAACAAACACGAGCAGAAAATAATGTGATATAAAACTTGCAGAGGGGAAACTATCTTTTTCTTATTAGCATTATACTTGAATTTTCAGAGATGGAAAAATTAAATGACAGTATATTTGGTTTGTTAAAGTCAACTCCAAATGCGTGTTTCCAAATGGCTTTGAATAAATTACATTTTCCATGTAATGGCCTAATAATAAATGAAATGCTTTTTTGCTGACCCACTTAACATTCATTAGAGGCTTACTAAGTGTATATGTACTTTCCAAGTTATGGTGCTTTTATGAAATGTCTGGGTTCTTTCTTCTTTCCTGGATTACTTCCACTTCGCATCTTATTCTCTCATTCCTTCCCTCTCTTTTTCTCCTCTCTCTTTTTGACTCCCGTGTTCCTTATTTCCATCTCATTCTTGTTTGTTTGGTTTTGCTCTGTAGGACTAAAGTGACTCTAGTAATAAGAATGCAGCATATGTTGGACACACGCCTTATAAATTCAACTAACAATAGCATATAATCATAGAAGTGATTTCTAATTTCTTACCATTGAGAAACTTGTGTAATATATTCACAATATTGTTATTTAGTTCTATTTTCAGTGTTTCAAGAAGCTTGTGTCATTACACATATTTTTGAATATCCTAAACATATTGGATATTTGTGGATGTCTGTTCACCATTATTCTGTTCATTATGGGAAAAATCAGTACAATCAGTAAACAAATAGAACATGGAATCTATGATGCTTAGAAAGCAGGCTCTCTTTAATGGTTGTGGGTGTTAGACAGTACAATACTATAATCATGATTAATTGCTGCCCAACTACCAGACAGAGACCTAGATGCATTAAGGTACAGATTTCACCTTACCACTTTGCACAAATCGAAGGATCTCTTCTTTTTATTAGTCTATCTATTAAAACAACTTACTTTGCCTATTTAAAAGCAGTGAATACTTTCAGAGCTTCAAAACGAAGTTTAATCAAATTAATAAAACATTTGCCTATTTCAAGGTTTCTAGGTTGTTAAATGAACTCTGCTGCTTGGCTGCTGTATTGAAGTAGTGGTATGAGGAGAAACAAAACTACTTCTATTCTGTACATTTCTTTGGTTCTTAAAAAATGCGAACATATTTTCTCAGTGGATGTAATTCAAACCTGAAAGTTACAGAATTTCTTTTCCAACTCTTCCCAGTCTGCATTTAAAATGTTTAGCAATATTTGCTTAATCCTTACATATTTGATAATGTTAAAATTATTTTTAACATGCAGAAATGAAGATACTATCTTTTACATCACCAGGGTGAACCTTATACAAAGACCATGAAAGATACAACACACAGCAGTATTCTACAAGCTGAAGAAGATGAGCTTAAACTTCTAGAATACTAGGGGTGGTGTCTGAAAGATCTGAAAATCAAAATAACATTTATACCATGTATCTCTGCAGATAAACACAATCAGGAGAAGATGTTCAGTAACTCCATGGGACACAGTTCTCTGTCTTCTTTTTTCATAAGACATCAAGCTTTAGTTCAGAGGTGAGAGCCACCAAAATTGTATTATCTCTGTTACTATTAGATTTGTGAACAAGCTACTGTGCTCCAGCTAATTTCTGCACTGCCCAGCATCTTCTTCCATGACTGAGACCCTCTGAAAACATGAGCCAAAACCATTTTTTCTTCAGATACTTCATTATAGTTTTCTTCTATATTTTGGTTGAAGATATTTACTGGCCCTTTAAGTTGGGAATGTTCACTCTCTTCTATACCTATTATCCTTGTGTTTGGTCTTCTCATTGTGTCCTAGATTTCCTGGATGTTTTGAGTTAGGATCTTTTTGTATTTTCCATTTTCTTTGACTGTTGTGTCAATGTTTTCTATGGTTTCTATAGTTTCTCCTGCATAGGAGATTCTTTTTTTTTATCTCTTGTATTTTGATGATGATGCTTGCATCTATAACTCCTGACTTAAACTTCCTATGTTTCTATATTCAGAGTTGTCTCCCTTTTTGCTTTCTTTACTGTTTCTATTTCCATTTTTAGATCTTGGATGGTTTTGTTCAATTTCTTCACCTGTTTGCCTGTATTTTCCTGTAATTCTTTGAGGGAATTCTGTATTTCCTTTTTAAGGTCCTCTCCCTGTTTTCCTGTATTTCTTTAAGAGAGTTATTTATGTCCCATATCAGCATCAAGAGATGTGATTTGAAATCCAAGTCTTTTGTTTTCCATGTATTGGGGTGTCCAGGACTTGCTCCTGTCAGAAAACTTGGTTCTGATGATGCCACGTAGCCTTGGTTTCTGTTGGTTAAGTTCTTGTACTTTCCTTTCGCCATCTGGTTATCTCTGGTGTTAGTTGCTCTTGCTATCTCTAGCTTGAACTTGTCCCTCCTGTGGGCCTGTAAGCTTGTGGCAGCACTACTGGGAGACCAGCTCTTTCCTGGCAAGGCCAGGACACAGAGGGCTGTCGAACACCCCCACCTCCTGGGTGCAGATATAGGCAGGAAGAACCCTGTCCCAGCTGCTCTGTGCTTCTGTGGCCTGTGCACTTCTGGCTGGTTCCGCCTTAGACTGTCAACAGAGAGAAAATGGCGATCTCATTTCTGAGTCAGGGGATCAGGGTACTCCGTGGGGATAAGCTCTCTCCTAGCAGGAACCATGCACAGAAGACTGTGGAACATCCCCACCTTCTGGGTGCAGATGAAGGCAGGAAGGACCCTGTTCCAGCTGCTCTGCCATCTGAGGCCCGTGTGCTCGTGGATGGTCCTGCCTTAGACAATCACCAGAGAGAAAATGTCCCATACTACAGATTTCAAGTCAACATATGTGTCAACATTACAAGTAAAATTTAGTATTGCATAGTTTATATTTTTTAAAGAATATTGAAAATTACTCTCAACAAAATAAATGATATTTTCCATAGATTATTATACAGAAATTTGTGTTTATGGATTTATGGAGGATAGAAAGGTTGCTAGAAAAATATGTGCTAGTTATCTATTAGACTGAATCCAAAGAACATGAAATTTTATTACCTAATGAGGAAGAGATTTACGTAAGAGAAATGATTCAGTACAGACATTATTAAAAAAATACAGTTAACCAACAATTGGACCAGTGTTGAAAGTGGAGATACTTAGTATCTCTATCTGCAGATTCAGGATCCTGCAGAAAATTATGCTGGGTCACCTTCTCTTTGTACATTCTACATCCGAATCAAAACTGATGGAGGTAAATTTAGCTTGACAGACTAGTAATTTACTTCTTTTAATAAAAGAAACTAAGAATTAGATTACCGTCTCTAACTCTCTTATAAGAGAGTTAGAGTATGTGAAACAAAGAATTCTATGAGTAGTTGAAAAGCTAAAGACAGAAATATGTTCCTAGATAGTAAAATCTGGGGTCTCTAGATTGCACTTCTATTTATTGGAGGCATCAACTATATTTTGCAAGTGGAGCTTTCTCTAGGAAACCTTCTCTAGCTATTTACAAATCTGCTTTCTACATGGTTATTTTGTAAATATCAGGGTATAATGCATGAACATTAGTACGTATTCAATCCAGGTACAGTTATTTCAAATACTTTTGCTATGAGGAGAAAGAACCTGCAATATAATACATGTTGATAATAAAGTCACCTGGAAGGTATACAGAGTCTGGAATCATTGAATGACTATATTAAAAGATAACTGTGCTGGTGGGATTGACATGATATTATTCATGATATGATAACATAAGGAGGATGTTGTTTATGCATTTCAGGGAAGACATCTACCTTATGTTGTAATATTTTCTTCTTGTCACTATGCAATTCATCCCTCATAGTATGTTTTATCCTAGTAAGAGTTTAATAACTAACAATGACAGAATCTGACACCAATGGAAGAAAGAGTTCACTGATTGGTTGCCCAGTGTGAAGTAGTCAGCCATTTAAACAAGGCTACATTATACATGCTGAACGGATTTTATTTAGGCATATTTCTGTAAATACATATGTATGCAATACTATTAGTACAAAAAAAACTATGAATTTGAAGAACAGGAAGTGATATACGGAAGTGTGTAGAGGAAGGAAAGGAGGAGAAATATAGTATAATCAAATTACAATCTCAAAAGTAAAAATAAATTTAAAACAGCTAAAAAAATTGTGAGAAAACATGTCATAATTGTGATATCCATTGCCTGAGATTCAACTCTTTCATTCAAATACCTTATAAAGAAATCCATGGCTTTGTAAACAGATGAGGTTTTACATCCTTGCATCTCAGGATGTGATCTTCTTTGAAAACAGAAGGCTCAAAGTGTATGTGCACTGCATATAAAATTGCTAATGGATATTGGTTTTTCCCACCAGATTTGATCAATTTATGATCTGTTGAATATTTAGTAATAATGTACATTAGTTATTTTGACTGAAGTAATCTATACAGTTAGTAGAATATGTATGGAATTGGAATGGCAATCAATTTATATGAAAACATTTGTTGTTGACCTGTGTTTTAAACTCATAATTCTTCCATATAGCTCAAATATGTTATTAGGGGTTCTTCTGAGAGGCATTAAGTAAGTATCCAGTGTTCTTTGTACTAACCAACATGTAACTGTCTCAAATATGTTTTGTTTGAATTTGTTTTCTTGCTTTGCTTTTTTTTTTTTTTTCGTCAGTTGACATATTTAATTTTAGAGAAAGTCTTGAGATATTCCACTTGAATGCTTTATTATCAGGCAAGTGCAGGGTGTAGGGTAGTATATTACAAATACATTATATCATGATTTATTTTTAATTAATTACTTTATTTATAATTTATTCACTTTACATCCTGCTCATTGACCCTGCCTGGTCTGTCCCTCCCACAATCTCTTTCCCTACCCTCCATTTATTCCCCTCTCTCAAAGCAGGTGAGAGCCCTCCTGGATATTCTCCCACCCTGGAATATTGAGTCTCTGTTAGGCTTGGTGCTTCCTCTCTCACTGAGGCCAGGTAAGGCATCCCAGCTAGAAGAACATACCTCACTTACAGGCAACACCTTTGGAATAGCCCCTGCTTCAGTTGTTCAAGGCCCACAAAAGAGAATATAGGGGACCTAACAGGATCAAAACAATCAATTATATTTATGTTCTATTTGTGCTATGTGCATAACAGACCCACGTGAAGACCAAGTTGTATATATGCTACATATGAGCAGGAGACCTACATCTAGTTCATGTATGTTCTTTGATTAGAAGTTCAATCTCTGAGAGCTCAAAGGGACCAGGTATGTGAACTCTTTGTCTCCTCTGGAGTTCCTATGCCATACTATCTTGAATGCACCTGATCTTGTCTGATACCATGCCTTTTAAAACTATGTCATTCTTTAAAACTCATGTCTTCTTAGAGGATATCTTCTTTATTCTGTTTCCTAAATTGTCCTCACTATGCATGCTTCATACACATTCCATTCTGACTCCTTTAAGTGTATGAGTAAACAAAGTGACCTCATGTGCTGATCTCAGAGCACTTATGTTTCATTTTACACTTCCAAGAAGCTTTAACAATCTGTAAGAATGAAATCATAACTGAAGAATTTTAAAAGATACATTACAGAAAAAGATCATGACCTCTGGAGATGGTTTTCTTCTTTATCTTCACAAAGGTGAGGTATAGGTAGGAAGTTTATTCTACATTTTGCAGATACTGTGTTTTTTTTTTTAACAAGTTGGCAAAAACAAATTATTAAATATCACCATTTTAAGATTTCATAAGGTACAAAAACTGAAGTGTGCAGTTTTTGCAAATAAAAAGCATAAGGGAGAATTTGTTAAATATATTTATAAATCCATTCTCCTGAATCATATTTTCAGATGCTGTTTTTAATTTCAACCAGTGATCTTTGGTGCACATGGTTTTAAAAAATACTTTTAAAATTATTTTCCAATTTATTTATTTTTGACTGTCTTCCTGAAGGAGTGCTGTGAACTACATCTGGTACTAGTGCCAGAGAAGGTTCAAGCAGAACACTAGATCTCCTGGAACTGGAATCATAGAGAGATAAGACCCACCGTATGGATATAAAAACAATTGATTTTAACAATTGAGCCATCTCTCCAGTATCCCAAACATTTAATTATTATTAATAGCATACAAGTTAATATTTAACTTGTATAACTAAAACCACAAAACATTATTAATCTAGGGGGATGTTAAAGGATCAAAATGATCAATTATACTTAACACTCTGTTTATGATATGCAAATACATGAACTTATTTTTAGACTTACTAATGAAGTAAAACTGGTTTCTAGATTCATGAAAATTACCATTTATGAAATCAAGGGTTTTACTTTGAAAATGTCACATTACATTATGATGACATATGATTTCACTTATTCATGTTTCCCTTAAAATATTTATTGTTATGTCCTTATTGAAATGTGTATTAAATAATGAATTCTGGCAAAAGTTCACATATGAGGAATGTATAAAATATAAACCACTTTGCAAATTATCCAGGGTAATTTATGCAAAAATTATTCAGTCTTCTAATTTATTTTAGGGTTAAAACTAGTATAATGATAAATTAAACTTTATCATTTATATTTGTCGTTTACTATAGGCAGATACTTTAAATTATAGAAGAAATAAATAAGAAGCTGGGATAGGTATTCATATCAGAAAGGTAATTCAATGTTATACTTACAGAATTTACTTAGATTTTATTAGATGTGCTAATAGCACTAGAAATTTTAAGCAAGAAATATATGAAGTGAGAAAAAAATCACACAGCTGAAACTGAATTTAGAAAATCTGTATGTGAAAAAGGAGAATATCACAACATGAATTTGAAGAAATGCAGGAACAACATTATGTCATGTCTTAAATATTGTGATGTTGCCCATTTATAAACCTAGTATGAAGAACTTAAAGGGTAGGTGATTGGGGATTTGAAGCAATTTAATCCAAATAAGAAGTTCAAGACCAAATTGGAACTTGAACTGGTCTTATTTCACCTTATATGTACACAAAAAGGAAAATAAATTGAATGCACTCTAGTTAGATGCTTTACATGAAACCACAATTATTTCAACGCAAGTTAAAGAAAGAAAATGGGAATATTATAGCTCAGCTAATAATTAGACAAAGAAGACACTAGAAAATATGAGTTATATAAATTATTTTAATGATATCACAGTATTTTATGGAAATGCCATCTAGAGCATGGTAGAAGTGAAAAATCATCCTTGAATCTTTTATAGTAGACTCTGAGAAAAGCAGTCATGAGTGAAGCAATTTAAGCTATAATGTGTACCCATATAAGTACAAAGATATAAGCACTGTGTCAGACAAAGAAAGCAAAGATAGACTTTAATTTTTTTTCATTGCTGCCTACAGTATATATTAAAACAGCTATTTAAACTTACAATCTTTAGAAGACTATCTTCTAGTAAGTTAAAGATATTTTTATGCACTGACTATATTAACAGATTTAGTTTCTGTGAGTAGGGCATCCTTTACCAACACTTATATGTGAGTATATACATGTATGTATAAGTGTGTGTGTGTGTGTGTGTGTGTGTGTGTGTGTGTGTGTGTGTGTGTGTGTATGTGTATGTGTATGTGTGTGTTTCAGATTGCCAAACACATTCTGATGTTCCTGTATTTTGTTTTGTTTTGTTTTGGTTTTGGTTTTTCAAACAGGGTTTCTCTGTATAGCCCTGGCTGTCCTGGAACTCACTTTATAGACCAGGCTGGCCTCGAGCTCAGAAATCCGCCTGCCTCTACCTCCCGAGTGCTGGGATTAAAGGCATGCGCCACTGATGTTCCTGTCTGCATAGTAGGCTTAGAATACATGGAAAAAAAGAAAATTTAGCAATTACAATGCTGTGTGAGAAATTTTATGACAAACAAGAATGAAGAAATAAACATAATAAATTCACTAATTGAAAACATATAATAATAGTATTGAGTGCTTTCCCTAATTTTCTTTTTTTTAACTAATTTATTTTTTATACTCCTTATTTTATTCCCCTCCACTGACTGCTCCACATCTCATACCTCCTCCCCACTTCCCTGTCTCTAGGTGGATGTCTCCACCCCCAACCCCACCTGACCTCTAAATTCTCTGAGGCCTCCAGTCTCTTGAGGTTAGGTGCATCATCTCTGAGTGAACACAGACCTGGAAGTCCTCTACTGTATGTTTGTTGGGAGCTTTATATCAGCTGGTATATGCTGCCTGTTTGGTGGTCCAGTGTTTGAGAGATCTCACAGGTCCAGATTAATTGAGACTGCTGGTCCTCCTACAGGATCACCCTTCTCCTCAATTTCTTTCAAACTTACCTAAAAGCATCAACAGGGGTCAGCTGCTTCTGTCCATTGGTTGGACACTAATATCTGCATCTGAATCTTTCAGCCACTTACTGGGTCTTTTGAAGGTCAGTCATGATGGATCCGTTTCTTTGAGTGATCTATAGCCTTAGTAATAGTGTGAGGCCTTGGTACCTCACCTTGAGCCTGATCTCACTTTGAGCCTGTTCCTTGGCCTTCTTTTCATAAGGATCCTTTCCATTTCCTTCCCTGTAATTCTTTAAGACAGGAACAATTATAGGACAGAGTTGTGACTGTGGGATGGAAACCTTGTCCCTCACTTGATGTCCTGTCTTCCTGCTAGAGGTGGGCTCTATAAGTTCCCTCTCCCTACAGTCTGGCATGCATTGTAAGAATACATTCTTGTTGAAAGTCAAGCAGTTCTCATGAGAATAAGCACAAGCAAACCCTCTGCAGAAGTTTCACCTACTTATTATTATACCGTTGAAAGATCTGTTTCGTTTTTATGTATATGGATACTTGTCTGTGTGTTCCTGCAAACAGAAATGTGTGTTCATGGAAGTGCTCAAAAAAGGCCAGACAAAAATGTATTTAGATCCTCTGAGAATAGATCTACAGGCAGTTCTGAACTTACTAACATAGTTGCCTGGAACCAATTGTCACACTTCTGGAGAAGTGGCAAGTGCTCTTAGCTACTATACCATATCTCCATTTCCTATTTGCAATTTTAAATTATTAGTATTAATATTTGCATATGGCTAAATATTTCATTTAGTAAAATGTATACAAAATCATGTATATGTTCATAATAAAATGTACATGAAACATTGTAAAGTTTAATATGTGATAAAACTTGAAAATAATGTAATACTTTATTATACTTTATTCTGATACCAGCCTACATTAATAACTTAATATTTTACTGGCCTAGCCTCTTCATTTTCTTCCATTTGTATTTCCCTGACAAGGTTTCTGTAGACTCTGTGTTAATTTTAGGGTTAAAGTTTTCAATTAAATATAGAGACTGCCACACGTGGGGATCTATCACATATGCAGCTTCCAAACACAGTCATTATTGCTGATACCAAGAAGTGCTTGCTGACAGGAACCTGTTATGGATGTCTCCTGAGATGCTTTGCCAGAGCCTTACCTATACAGATGCAGATGCTAGCAGCCAGCCATTGGACTGAGCATGGGAACTCCAATGGAGGAGTTAGGGGAAGGACTGAAGGAGATGAAGGGGTGTGAAACTGCATAGGAAGAACAACAAAATCAACCAAACAGACCACCCAGAGCTTCCAGGGACTAAATCATCAACCAAAGAATACATATGGAGGGACCCATGGCTCCAGTTGCATATGTAGCAGAGGATGGCCTTATCTGGCAACAATGGGAGGGGACATCCTTGTTTCTGTGTAGGCTTGATGTCCCAGTATAGGAGATGCTATATCAGTGATACAGGAGTGGGTAGGTGAGGTGCTCACTCAGAGAATCAGGGGTGGTGCAATAGGGCATTTGTGGAGGAGAAACCATGAGAGGGATAACACTTAAAATGTAAATAAATAAAATACCCAATATTTATTTATTTTTTTAAATAGAAGCTAGAGACACTGGAATAAAAAGACAGTATCTTCAGTAAATGATGCTGGTCAAACTGCATAGCTGGGTATGGAAATATTAATACATCTATCAATTTACACAAAACTGAACTCCAAATGAACCTAAAACTTTAAATTAAAACCAGATACATGGAATCTGATAGAAGAGAAAGTGAGAAATAGCCTTAAACTCATATGCACAGGAGAGGATTTTCTGAATAACACCATTAATGCAAGCACTAAGATGAACAACTAATATGTGGGAACTCAATAGCCTGAAAAGCTCCTGTTCATCAAATGGCATCATTAGTTCAGACAAAGCAGCGACCTACAGAATGGGTAACAATTTTTACTAACTCAGCATTTGATATAGGACAACATCCAAAAGATATAAAGATCTGAAGAAACATGATATAACAAAACAAATGACCCTATTTTAAAAATGAGGAATAAAATGTAAACAGATATTTCTCAATAGAGGAAACTCAAATGCTGTAAAACACTGAATAAAAGTGTCAACAAACTTAGTCATTTGAGAAATGCAAATCAACACTAAATTGAAATCCCACCTTAAAACTCAGGATGGCTAAGATCAATAATACAAGTGACAGCTCACGATGGTAAGAATGTGGAATTAGGGGAACATTTCTGCATTGCTGGTAAGAGTGCTATCTTATATAGCCAGTATGGAAATTGACCTAACACAGGAGCCATCTATCCCACTCATGAACATTTACCCAAAGAAGCTTCATCTTACTACAAAGACGCTTGCTCAACTGTGTTCATTGCTACTTTGTTCATAGTAGCCAGAAAAGAGAAAAAAAAAAAAAAAACCTAGATGTCCCTTAACAGAATAATGGATAAAGATCATATGGTACATTGACACAATAGACTATCAATCTACCTATAAAAAATGACTTCATGAAATTTTCAGGCAAATGAATGGAATGAAAAAAATCATTCTCAGTGAGATAACTAAGACACTGAAAAATAAATATAACATATATTTGCTTATATCTGAGCATTAGCCATTAAAGAAATAATAAGCAAAGTAGTAGACCTAGTGAGGACAGGCAGAAAAAAAGGGACTAAAAGGAATACATGAATCTTCCTAAGAGTGCAAAATAAAATAAATTTTATGGTGGACTGGAACCAGTGATAGGGGTTGATGACAAGGACAGGAGTAAAAGGTAGATAAGAGAGAGGAATAAGATTTACAGAGAGAAAGAAGAGAGATATAGCCAGAATTGAAGGGCATTTCAGGGACAATATGGAAATTTATGCAATGAAGACTTCTTGGATATATGAAGATGATCCAAATGAAGTCTACACTTAATGAGGATGAAAAAACAAAACAAAACAAAACAAAACAACAAAACAAAACAAAACAAAACAAAACCCAACCAGCTATCTCTTAATATCAAACAAAGCTGAGTACCAGGATTGGGTTGCAAACACCAACTCGACCACAAAGCCTTTGATCTACAATCTGTACTACCTGCAAATTATTCTAGAGCAATACTGGCAAAAACTTTATGGGACAAACCAACCTATTTGATTGGACTTAAGACCCACTCCATGAGATAGAAACCATACCCGACACTGCTTGGTTGACCAAGAACAAGATAATCAATAGCCCAAAGACAGAGTTAAACAAAATATGACTGGTGTTTAAAAATAATTAAAAATAAAATGACTCACAATAATATTCTGCTATATACATAGGTCAGATTATTAAGCCATCATCAATGATGTTTCTTCTTGAAGTCAATTGGAAGAAATGCAGAGACCAACACCCAGACATCACACACACACACACACACACACACACACACACACACACCACACACACACACACACACACACACACACACAGAGTGAGAGAGACCCTGTTTTACTGCTTTTTGTTTTATTTCCATTGATTTAGTTATTTATTCACTTTACATACTGATCACAGCCTCTTCTCCTTCTAGTCCCCTTCTCACATAGCCCCTCTCCCATCTCTTGACTCCTATGATAAGGGAGAACCCCCTACCTGGGTACCTACCCATCCTGGCACATCAGCTCACAGAAGGAATAGACACATCTTTTCCACTGAAGCCAGAGAAATCATCCCTGTTATGGGAAGAGGATTCACAGGTAGGCAGCAGTGGCAAAGACAACTGCTGTTTCATTTGCTTGGGGGGGCCTACATTAGGACCAAAGGACACGTTTGCTACATATGTACTGTGAAAGGACTATGTCCAATTCATGCTGACTTTGTTGTTCTCCCTGTCTGCACATCCTTATCCCATCCGGGTTCCTCAATCTTTCCTCCAACTTTCCCACAAAACTCCCCAAACTCCATCTAATGTTTTTCAGTGGTATCTGGTTCAGTCAGCTGCAAGATGGAGCTTCTCAGAGCACAGCTATGCTAGGCTTTTAGTAAGGATAACAGACGATCATTACTAGTGTCAGAGAATGGTACTTGCTCATGGGATCGGTCTCAAGTTGGGCCTGTTATTGGTTGGCAATTCCTGCAGTCTTTATTCTATCTTTGTGCTGCACCTATTTAGATAGGAAAATTTGGTGTCAAAAGTTTTTGGATAGTTTAGTGTCCTTATCCTTCCACTGGGATTCCAACTGGGATACAGGAGGTGACTACTTCGGGCTCCATATACTCCACTGCTAGAAGTCTCAGATAGTCACCCTGATAGACTTTTAGGAGCCGTCCACATGCCAGGTCCACAGCTCTTTCTGGAGATACCCACATTCCACCATCGATTTTCATTCACTCTCCTGGCCCCTTATCCCCATTTCTCCCTATACCAGATTCCCAGCCCCATTCTAAGATTGAGAATAGTTCTACAGCAAGACCCAGCTACACAACTACTGGGTATATACCAAAAGATGCTCCATCATTCCATAAAACAAACAGTTCCTCAACTGTGTTCATCACAGCTTTCTTCTTAATAGTCAGAAAACTTCTGGGGGAATCACTATTCCTGACCTCTAGCTATACTACAGATAAATATTGAAAAAGCAAAAACAAAAACAAAAACAAAAAACAAAACAAACAAACAAGCAAAAAAAAAAAAAAACAACAGAATAGTATTGGTACAGAGACAGACAAGTTGATCAATGGATTAGAATTGAAGCTATAGAAATAAAGCCACACTTTTGTTGACATTTGATCTTTGACAAAGAAGCCAAAAATATACCATGGAAAAAGTAAAACATCTTCAATAAATGGTGCTGGTGTAACTGGCAGTC
The DNA here is from genome assembly GCA_902729485.2 of Mus minutoides. Lineage (NCBI taxonomy): Eukaryota > Metazoa > Chordata > Mammalia > Rodentia > Muridae > Mus > Mus minutoides. Next base: position 86,313 of record LR750659.1, read on the forward strand.
GGTATGTAGAAAAATGAAAATACATCCTCCTTTGTCACCTTGCACTAAGCCAAAGTCCAAGAGGAACAAACCAGATACACTAAATCTAGTAGAAAAGAAAGTGGGAAAGAACCTTGAACTCATTGGCACAGGGGGAAATTTCATGAACAGAACTCCAATGGCTCAGGCTCTAAGATCAAGAGTTGATAAATGGAACCTCATGAAAAGTTCCTGTAAGGCAAATGACATAGTCAATAGGACAAATTTGAAACCTATAGATTGGGGAAAAAATCTTCACTAACCCCACATCTCCTAGACGGCTAATATCCAAAATATATAAAGAACTCAAGATGCTAACCACCAAAAATCAAAACAACCCAATCAAAAAAAAAATGGGGTATAGAACTAAACAAAGAATTTGCAACACAGGAATCTTAAATGGCTGAGAAGCACTTCAAGAAAGATTCAAAGTCCTTAGTGATCAGGGAAATGCAAATCAAAATGACCCCGAGATTCCACCTTATACCAATCAAAATGACTAACATCAAAAACATATGTGCTGGTAACAGCACATATTGGCAAGGATGTGAAGAAAGAGGAACACTCCTCCATTGATGGTGGGATTGTAAACTGTTACAAAAACTCTGGAAACAAATCTGGAAGTTCCTCAGAAAATTGGAAATTAATCTACCTGAAGACTCAGCTATACCACTCCTGGGCATACACTCAAAAGATGCCCACCATGCCACAGGGCATGCATTCCATCATGTTCATAGAGGCCCTGTTTGTTAGAGCCAGAAGCTGGAGACAACCCAGAAGTCCAACAACAGAAGAATGTATACAGAAATTATGGTTCATTACACAATGGAATGCTACCAGCTATTAAGAATGAAGACATCATGAGATTTTAGCCAAATGGATGGAGCTAGAAAATATCATCCTGAGTGAGGTAACACAGACCCAAAAGGACATGCATGGTATATACTCACTAAAAAGTGGATATTAGCTAAAAATGTACAGAATACCCAGGATACTATCCATGGAAATCAAGAAGGTTAACAAGCCGAAGGGCCCAAGTGAGGATGCCTCAATCCTACATGGAAGGGAGAAGAAAGCTATCCTAGATTTAAGTTTTAGAATTCTTTTTATTTTCTAATGAGATATAGAAAGGAAGTGGAAGTAGGAGAGTGGGGATGTGGGGAGGACATGGGAGGAGCAGGAAGAGGGAAAACTGTATTGAGATCATATTGTATGAGAAAAGAAATCTGAATTTGTTAAATGGAAAAAATAAAATCCGTGATCCCAAAGTTTTAAAGCAACAAACAAACAAGCAAACAAACAAACACAACTTGAATGAAAATCTAGTAATTGATACATTGAAGTTCTATTAACTAAACCCTCATAACTGCAAATGAAATTCATATATATAATTGTGAGTGTTCTCTGATGAGCTGAAACATCTTTTTGTGAGACAATTGTACACATGTTTTCACAACAGCGTGCTAACCAATCTCATGCACTTATACTTATCCAGCTAATATTTTTGTTCTGTGTTTCTGTGAAGAAAGGTGTAAGCTATTTTTTGTTCTGTCTTTACAAGGTTAAGGATAGAGAGATTACTTTGAAAGAAGACTACTTTGTCTATGACCAGCTGTGTATTGTTCAGTATAAAATATTATATAATACTCTCTTTGGGACATTTTAGCTTGTATGTTGCTCATTATGAAAGACTATGGTCTTATAAATGCTGTTTTGTTTTTGTTTGTTTTGTTTAAACAAAACAAAACAATATGCACTCATTGCATTTTGATTGATTTACACTTTGAAACTTGATAGTAAAAGCAATGGCACCAATACTGATATTCCGATAACTGCTATTGCTTTCAGAAGTAAGCTGCCTTGTCTAAAGAATTCCATGCTTTCTTCCAGCATTCACAAAAATGTATGCAAAAATGTGTGTGCTTTCAAGGTTTTTCTCGAGAAACATTTTTCAGTACCTGAATTATAGTAGATTGAAATAGTTCAGATGGAACTATTTGTCCTACAAAAATCACAAAGCACTTCAAGATTTTCTTTCAATCATTTTGTTTCTGAGGAGGTGATTGTTAAAGTTTCTCCAGCACTCTAGCATTTGATTGTTTATTGAATTGTGCATCTTTAACATTGTCTGTCATGACATCTTAGCATAAAACTGCTGCCTCTGAACCATCATATAACAAATATAAGTGCAAACTGTGGGCAGAACCTAAGACTATTGAAATTTAATTACTATGTAAAACATAAAGAAATAGAGTTGGATTTAGGCTGTCCTGTTCATTGTGTGGATTGTGCTTTTTATAAGTCACCAGGTATGGCTTTTGTTACATAATTCTTATTTCTAATTAGTTTACAGAATTTCATTCCAGAATCACAAATTTACTTTCTAGCTTTTTCTCAATAATATGATTTATGGTAGGAAAATGTCTCATGTGGCACTTATTCATTTGTTAAGTTTAGTCCAATCTTCTTGGTGATTGTATTGGTCAAGGTACCTACATGGCATGTGTAGAAAAAAGGACATTCCATCCTTCATTATGTACTTTATTCTCACTCTCTAACACAGTATGTTTCCAGAGATATAAAATATATAATCATGGGATATAGAAATCACACCTGCTACCAGGAATGCCCAGAGCATGACAACCACAACCATGACCTTTAAGGTCTCAGAATAAAAAATAAATAAATACTTAGGACTTTATTCTCAGACTTTGTAAATTATTCTGCATGTGATAAGATGCACGTAAAGTCTTTTAAAAACTGGAGGTCATTTTTAAACACACTAAAAGTCTAAAACCCAAAACCTATGTCGATGTGACCTCCTTCAAATACTAAACATGATTATAAATAAATCCTAGAATGTAAGATCTTTTTTCTTGTTAGCATCATTTAATGATATTAAAACAATCAGTCATAGATGGATCTGTTTAAGGAATTCAAAGCCTCTAAAACTTTTAACATATAATAACCAGGAATGAAATTCCACAGAGCTGCCTCCTTAGAATGTAAACACAGCCACCAGCTTTTTTATTGTCAGTATTGGGTGTTATAAAATGTTATCTTACATTCATCTTATTTTTTCACTGTATTTCTTGTAATATAATTTATTTTTGACAAATTTTATATTTAATTTGAAATTGTGATAATGTATTAGCTACTTTTATGTTGCAGTAGTAAAATATTGCAAGCAATTTAATGGTTTAATTTCTGTTAAAAATCCAAGTGACTAGATATTCGTGATGATGCTGTCATGTAAGGCATCGCCATAGAGATAGGTGATAACGAATGACATTTCAATTGTACCCAAGATACAAAAAGCATGTGTCTGAAATAAGTAGTAATACTATTCCATTTCAATTAAGCATGTAAATACAATTTAGAATATGTGTAAATAAAATTAGTATTAGTGAAAAATAATAATTCATATAGTGCTATTTAAACTAAAATTTCCTCATGGTCAAGGAAATAGCTTAATGTTTAAGAATACATACTTCTCATGTAGAAAAAGATCTGAGTTTAGCTCTCAGCACTTGTAATTCTAGCTCCAGTGCACTGGAAACCTTCTTCTAGCATTCCGCCAGTCATGTGCATTATATCCACATCTCCTCCACGGCCCATGCAAAGATATAATTTTAAAATTTCACAGAAAATACTTAATAAAATGTTGAAAGACTAAGTTGAAAATTTGTTCTTCAAAATATATTTTAAAAAGAGTAAAGAAAAATTAGAGACTAGGGTTATATCTGCCGAATATTTAACTTCAAAGGACTAATATATCATTATATTATAATCACCAAAAGAGGCAATTAAAGGATAGGAAAAAAAATTAATGTGTAACTACTGATAATTGTCAAATTAGTAACAAAAAGATACAGTACTTACAAATATAAAAATAAATTATACCATCCTATTAAGCAAGCTATATAAATGATAAATATTTGATATACATTATCATATATCATCAGAAAATATAATAAAATAGTAGTAGGTTTGGTGTAGAGGTGATAGAGGGCTATGCAGTATAATAGAGAGAAATGATGGTATTATATATAATTATTCAGTGATACAATGCTTTGCTTGACACACATCATATAACATAGGATGTGGTGTATGAAGGGCAAGTCCTAAGCCAAAACTATGGAATTTTCTTGTCAATGATGTATTAATACTTGTTCATAAATCATTAAGAAATGAAAAAAAAAAAAGGCGAAGCTTGGTGGTGCATGACTTTAATCCCAGACTTCGTGAGGCAGAGGCAGGAGGATCTCTGAGTACGAGGTCAGCCTGCTCTACAGAGTGAGTTCCAGGACAGCCAGGGCTACACACAGAAACCCTGTCTCGTAAAACCAAAAAAAAAAAAAGAAAAAGAAAAGAAAAAAAAGAAAAGAAAAGAAAAGAAAAGAAAAGAAAAGAAAAGAAAAGAAAAAATAGAAATGAGTTTTGGAAAGCTATTAAATTGTCACTCTAAAATTAGGTGTTAATAGATGACAAACTGAAGTAATACTTAGGAAGTCTCTGTACTTTCTACTTGATTATATTTTTAAAGATGATTAAAATATAAAGTCTCTTAATTTTCAAAAATCAAAAGGAAGGAAATCAGTGAAACTTAACATATTTCATTGTTTTTTCCTTCTGGCATTCATGATTCGTCTTTGAAATTTTTCACTGTAATGTAATTTAAAACTTATCAAAACATACATTTTATATCTTCAGGACTGACATGTTTTTGTTCTCAAACTAATGAAACTATTTGTACAATACACTGATATTTTATGAGTTCAGCTTACTTAATTAAGAGTATGTAATGTGTTCTTCACATGGCTTTGATCTATGCTTTGATGGAGAGTCCTAGAGCTTGCTTAAAGGATTTGACTAATTAGTCATGGAATAAGTGAAGTCTGTAAGTGCTGAAATTCCGATTCTTGCTCTAGATCTACAAGCAGCTTCCTTATGTTGCAAATTTACCTAAATGAAAATGTATATATTTTTTGGAAAGAGGATATTACAAGATATTTTCATACTTGGGTCCAATCATTTTATATAAGAAAGTATAATGTTAATTATACTGGAAAGTATTGTATACTTACATGACAAGCTATAACAAATTTATTTAAATCAACTTGGGCTTACAACTTTGCCTGGGACAGATCAGGAGTTCCAGACCCCCTTGCACACACAGATATAGCTTGACTTTCATGAGAGCCATCAAAACCAGGCTCACAGGTGAGACACCCCCTCCCAACCCAATACCTGCCTTAACTGGGAAGCCCACAGGGTCCAGCAGATGCAGGACCTATCTACCCTACCAGAGACACATCTTACTTCTGGAACACAACTACACCCATGGGCAGATTGGGTGTTCCAGCCCCAACCCCATGCTCCCACTGCCAAACCCAGAGACAGCCTGGTTCAAGAAGGTCCATCCTAACCAGGCTCACAGGAGAGATAGACTCCAGTCAGACACAACAAGGGCAGTTAGCACCAGAGATAATCAAATGGCAAGGAACAAGTGCAAGAACATAAACAACAGAAACCAGTGTGACTTGGAACTATCAGAACCCACTTCATCCACCACAGCAAGCCCTGGATACTTAACATACCTGAAAAGAAAGACTCTAACCTAAAATCCGATCTTATGAAGATGATAGGGTACATTAAAGAGGATATCAATAACTCCCTTAAAAAAATACAGGAGAACAGTAGAAGCCCTTAATAAGAAACATAAATCTCTTAAGAAAATATAGAGAAAACAAAAACAAAAACAAAAACAATCAAACAGGTGAGGAATGCACAAAATTGTCCAGAATCTAAAACTGGAAATAGAAACAATAAAGAAATCACAAAGGGATGCTGGAGATTAAAAGTCCAGGAAAGAGATTGGGAGTTACAAATGCAAGAATCACCAACAGAATACAAGAGATAGAAAAGAATCTCAGGCATAGAAGATACCATGTGAGCACTGCTGCAAAGCTCCTTTAAAACCCTCCAGCCACGCTCCCCTTGGTCATAAGAAAGTATTCTAAACAGCAGTTCCTGGTTGGCTGATATTATTTGCACTAGCAATCCTTATTCTCTCAGTCCTCAATTAGGTCCTCCTACAGTAGATGCTTTTGCAGTTGCATGACCCCCACTGTTTACATAGAAGCAGTTCCCCTGTTCCTGCTACAAAAAATGACAACAGTGCTAAAAGGAAAATTCATACCAATGAGTACTTTTAGAAAGAAGTTGGGCAGACCAGGCATAGCAGGTGAGACAGGAGAGAATTAGTTTGATCAGCATACCTTGTGCCTGTTTGTAACTATTTTTTTCTCTTTTTTTCCTTGGATATATTTATTTCCATTTTAAGTGTGGTATCCTTCCCTGGTTTTCCCTCCTGGAAACTCCCTATACCATGTCCCACCCCCCTTCTTCTATGAGAGTGTGTTTTCAGTGTCATTATTTTTCAAAATGTATGCATGTGATTTTGATTTATGTTTTTACATTTAGTTTCTTCAATGTAATCTCTATACTTTTTAACTCCTAGTGTTTTTTAAAGATCAATATTGTATATATATATATATATATATATATATATATATATATATATATATATATATATATATATATTAGTGTTTAGCTGCACATATATAAATGTGCACTGTGGAAGTTACCTGGTGCTCACAAAGGTTAGAAGAGTGTGTCAGATCCCATGAAACTTAATTACCTTTTGTTGTAAGCATCCATGGGGGTAATAAACACCTAAGCAGATGCTTTGCAATATCAAAGAGGATTCCTAACACATAAACCATTTCTCCAGTGTCAATTTCTACTTCGTATTTTTGTTTTTCTATTGTATATTCAAATGCCTGAAATTATGGAAATAACTCATTCAAACTACCCAAAAGTGTAAAGACTTTCTAAAATGCAAACATATGTACTACTATTTTAGAATTTTCCTAAAGTATAAACATATTCACATATAAAATCAGTTTAAATAGAGTTACTGTATAATGACACAACAATACATCATCTAGAAAACACTCAGTATCATTAATTGCTTACATCTGCTAATGCAGTTGTCCAGTGATGTACCATAAACACCCAGAAATTATAGGCTATTTTAATTGCTTTTGGTTACTCTATAGAACAACAGTAAGATCATATTGCTGTCCAGTTAGTTGATATTGTTGTTCTTCCTATGGGGTTGCAATCCCCTTCAGCTCCTTCAGCCCTTCCCTAATTCTTCCATTGGGTTCCCTAGACTCTGTCTGAAGGCTGGCTGTGAGTATCTGCATCTCTATTGGTCAGGCTCTGACAGAGTCTCTCAGAGGACAGCTATACCTGGCTCCTGTCAGCAAGAACTTCTTGGAATCAGCAATACTGTCAATGTTTGGTGTGTGTAGATGGAATGGATTCCAAGATGGGGCAGTCTCTGGATGGCTTTTCCTCCAGTCTCTACTCCATTTTTTTGTCCCTGAATTTGCCTTATCTGGCATCATTTGGAGAGGAGGCTCTTGGTCCTGTGAAGGCTTGATGCCTGAGTGGAGAAGGATGCTAGAGCAGTGAGGTGGGAGTGGATGGGTCGGGGTGCACCCTCTTAGATGCAAAAGGGGAAAAGGATGGGATGGGGGCTTTGTGGACGGGAGATAGGAAGGGAAACAACATTTGAAATGTAAATAAAATAAAGCAAATAAAATAAATAAGAAGTGGCTATGCAGTAATGACAACACATTATGCTGTTCCATAGGGAAAGCAAGAGTGACATTAGAGTAAAGCACTGTTTAAGCTGTCAGTGGTTTGAGCAGTGTAACAAAATCAGGCAGTCTTGGCCTGTGTAGCTATATCTAATTTACAAAGAAATGAACATAGGAGGATAGTGTGTGTGTGTGTTTTTTTTTACACACTTTTATAAGAAAATGTTTCAGAACTAATAAAATCACATGCTATAAATTCCAATAAATTAGATTGAAAAATAGTATTAATATGATTAATGTGGGAAGGAAGCCCAGGACTGGATCTTCCATGTGCAGCTACATAACTGCACCTGATTAAGGAATTCAATCTCTACTACTATACTATTATCAGAGATAGATTCCATATCATTGTAGATAGATAGATAGATAGATAGATAGATAGATAGATAGATAGACAGACAGACAGATAGAGAGCAGTTTAATTCTTGTTTCCTGGATTTACTTTTCACTCATTATGCTTTAGCACCTTTGAAATCTGAGTTGTGAAAGTTGTGAAAGGGACTCCAGTCTTTAGAGGGTTAGGTATATCTTCTCTGACTGAACCCAGACTCTGCAGTCTTCTGCTGTATATGTGATGGGGCCTCCTATCAGCTGGTGTATGCTGCCTGGTTGGTGATCTGGTTGGTCTAGGAAATATTGGGGGCCCAGGTTAGTTGAAATTGGTCCTCCTATAGAGTTGCCCTCCTCCTCAGCTTCTATCAGCTTCTCCCTAATTCAACCACAGGAGTCAGCAGCTTCTGTCCATTGGTTTGGTATAAATATCAGCATCTGACTCTTTCAGCTGCTTGTTGGGTCTTTAGGAGAACAGTCACAATAGGCCCTATATTGTGAGTATATCATAGCCTCAGTAATAGTGTCAGGCCTTGGGACCTCCCCCTTGAGTTGGGTCCCAGTTTGGGCCTGTTGCTGGACATTGTTTTCAACTGTGGGATGGCAACCCAATCTTCAGTGAATGCCCTACCTTTCTGCTGGAGGTGGGCTCTACAAGTTCCCTCTCCCCCCTGTAAGGCATTTCATTCAAGTCACTGTCTTTGAGTCTTGAGTCTCCCACGTTCAAGTTCTCTCTAGAGGGTCCCTCTACCTCCTAATTCCAGAGGTTGCCTGCTTCCATTTTTTTCTGCTTGCCCTCAGGTCTTCAGACACATGTGCTCCACTCTGTTCATAGTGGCCTTGTTTCTCATAGCCAGAAGCTGGAAACAGCACAGATGTGTCACAAAAGAAGAATGGATACTGAAAATGTGGTCATTTACACAATGGAATACTACTCAGCTATTAAGAATGAGGGAATCCTGAGTTTTGCAGGCAAATGTATTGAACTAGAAAATATCATGCTAGGTGAGGTAACTCAGACCCAAAAGGACATGATGGTATGCACTCACTACTAAGTGGATATTATCAAAAAACAAAACAAAACAAACAAACAAAAAAAACCAACCAATAAACAAACAAAAAACAGAATGCCCAAGATACAATTTACAGAACTCAAAAAGGCTAGCAAGGTGAAGACCCCAAGAGAGGATGCCTCAATTCCACTTGGGAGGGAGAAGAAAGGAATCACAGGAGGGGGAGGAATGGACCTAGGTGGGAAAGGGGATAGAAAGAAGAAAAGGGGAACATGATCAGGTATTGGGTGGAAGGGAACAGGGCTAAAGCCTTGAGGAGTATATCTTTCTTCAGGGATGTATGATCACAGGCTGGTCATAGAAGGGCAGAAATGAAGTAGATGATTTTCCATCAATTTTGTTCAAAATTTGATTATACAAGAGGTGTTTACCTAGGTGATAATGGTCTTTTCTGTAGTTTTTGATAATATTAGAAGGGTTAAGTAGAAATTCTTTCTGTGATTATAGTCAACAATCTTACTATTAATATAAATTCTAATGAAAGATATTGTGTCTTGATCAATAATGCTCTTCACCTGTAACTTTTCGTTTTCTTGCATAGCAAGAATATTTATTAGCTAGAGTTTGAAATTTTAGGGAATACAAATTAAAAAATACAGCTGGTGATTTTTTTTGATCCTAGAAACCTGTTAATTCTTCTGTAAAGAAAATAAAATGTAAAATGAGGAGGAAAGTGACTATATCTGGAAGAAAGTATAATATTGAACAAGGTGACCCCAACTATTAAATTAAAAATTCTCTCATATTTAATCCTAGGCAGTAGTATAAATACATGTATATGCACACACATACAATCATATACACACATATATAAATATATATGTACACACACACACACACACACACACACACACACACACACACATATATATATATGTATGTATATATTTGGGTTATCATTTATGTATGGGATGTCTAATAGGAAGATAACATGGGGATTAGAAGTGGGAATCAGGGTTATCAGCAGGAAAAGCTAGATGTTAAATGATGAGAATCATTAAGACATTTTGTTCAAATTTGCATAATGTTATATAATACCCTGATGTTGGTTTTAAAATTAACAATAAAGAAAACTAAACATCTTAGTTCGTGGTTGTATATAGTGCATGAATTCTCCAGCAGCAAGTATGGTAACTCCACTTATAGCTAGAAAAAGGAAAAACAAATCTTGATATACTTTAACCCATTTAAACTTGTTTAGAAAGCTTAATGTGCATGATACCATTGCATGCCTCATTCCCATGTGATGTCATTGGGGGCTTTTGTTCCTAGCTAGTGTGCTCTTGCAGTGCCTCCATAGTTTAATGTGTGCTCTTGTGTTCCACATATATGAAGACATAAAATTAGTAGAAATATAGAATTCTTTACTCTTACCAAAACTGAATTTTTTTAGTTAATTTATTGGCTTTAAATACTTTTCCTGTTTTTAGCAAATATCATTTTTATGAGGGTAAATATTACTGTATCAGTCCCACTATGTTACAGTGTTCATCTCAAATAGCCCAGAAATAAAAATGTATCTATATAGGTGAAATGTATTAAAATCATTTGGAAAATTCTACTTCTCAAACCTAGTTTTTAATATTCTACCTCCAGCATATTTTAAGGATATTTTCAAAATAGGTGAAAATGAATGAAATAGAAGCCAAAGAGTATAGCACCCAGCTAATTATAGGTCTGAGCAGAGTCAACTAAGGAGATGACTAGCAAAGCTGTATGAAGCCCTACCCAAAGATGAAAAGTCGCAAGTAATCACTAGTTCCCAAGAGAGGGACAATGAGCTTGCTTCAGTGAGAAGCTCCCACAGAGATTATCCAAACCCAAGCTTACACACCTGCCCACATGTAAATATAACAACAAAAAACACACTCCATAGGTTGTACAAACATGTGTATACACATAACAAGACTGACAGAGGAGGAAGTCATAAATTTAACATGAACCAGGACTTGTGAGGAGTTGAGGGGGAAGGAGGTGTGGCAGTAAGATAGATGAAGCACTCATATGTGACCTTCTCCCAATTTTTCAATTCACTATACCTTTTAAATGTTCTGTTTTATGTTATAACATGGTAATGTTATAATCATTTTTAATTGTCTATGTGATATTAAAGGGAAATATTAATTAAAATGTGTACAAATACTTAGAAAGATAGGGTATGAACTGTGATGAAAGAAATGAATGCATGTGTGTAATACCTTATAATTTGAGGGTAAATTTTTAATAAATGCTGTTTATTTTACTAATTGAGCATTTCTGTTGATCAGGAGTACAAATGGATGATCATCAATAAAACATACCTTAAGTTCCTTGGTTTTCTTTTCTTCTCCAGGGAATGTTCAGGTGAGGTAGAAGATAAAATATTAGCAATAACTTAATACATTTATACTTCAGAGCGTGACCTTTTAGATAATGTCTGCTTAAGCAATAAAATATCATTTTATTCAGAAGGCACACTTTTTTATGGCTTCTGGAACTCCAACTCTATGTAACTGGGAAAAAGTAGAATTCATAGAGATGGTATTTAGATTAAGAATTGAAGGGATCTCCACCATCAAACAATGTAGCAATTATATTTACCTTATGTCCATTGTATTTGAAGACAAAATATTTAAAGTGTTTTTTTTTTTTACAATTTAGAAAAACAGGACAATATCCATCTTCTTACATATTTACAAGTCAATATGGTTAATTATGTGTAGATATATTTTGTGAATAAATGCTATTTTAACTTCCAGAATTCCTGTCGTTTAGTTTATGGAATGTATTTTGTCTATTTACTTTAATTTGGAGTTCTCCATTAAATTTCTTCTTTATCTTTATATTGCTGTGTAGCAGTGTATAAAAATTCAAACTTGATAAAGCTACAGTTGAAATTATCTAAGTGAAATATATTATTTACTATTATTTCTTAGTTATCCATTGACTTAAGCAATATGTTAAAGTTTTCAGTGTAAAAAAGAGAAAATTTGGACTTTGCCCATTAAATAAAAGGCGAAATGTTTATTTTTGCTTTACACAGATTGATAACTAGGTAGATGATTGCAGGATAATTTGACCCATGCTCTTTGTCTTACATCCTCACTTGCTTCCCCAAACTGGTCTTTGGCATGAGATGTCTATCAGACAGTACAATTCAGAATGCAAAGTCTTTGATTATTTGTTTTACACTTCCAAAAGCACAATGAGAAGTGCTGTATTATAGTCTAACTCCCTTTTATTTTAAAAAATAACTTCAAAACAAATTTTATATGCATAGTTGTTTGCTGGATATTAGGAACAATATTAGCTTTTTGTTAATATTATGTATTAACACCCTTTAAAAATTTCAAGGCTAATTTTTTTTAAGTTGATAAACATACAGAGAAATTTTTCTGATTTTTTTCTCCATAGGGCCTTAATTAAATAAAAATAAGGACAACATGCTCCCATCAATTTATGTGTCATGGTGATCTAAAAGACTCCTGAGACTTTCAGATCTATGAATACTGATGGAAATAATAAGACCAGGGTGTGTTATGTGTTCACATGTGTGTTATATGTTCACATGAACTTTATTTCCTAAAAGCTATCTTTGTACAATATGATTTTTATAGGTAAAACCAACTAAACAAATATAACAACAATAATAATGAAATTGAAATGTACAAAAGAAGCATAAATCATGAATAACTATTATTTACATTTTTTACATATTTCCTTTTAGTCTATATGTATATAAACTAAAGTCTCCTTCTCATTACTTGTGTGTATGTGTCTTTGTCTGAACTATAATTCATTAATTAATGTCATACTTACAAACACTGTGCACTTCAGAATACTGTTTGGAGTCAGCTTACCTCACATAATCAGTTATATAGTATTATCATTTTGGGTTGTTCAAGATAAATGCAGAAGATCATATCTTTCTGAGGCAATAGGGAGAAGTACCACATTCAGGCCAATGTTTTTAGGTACAAAATCATTTTATTTTACAAAGTTTTATAAATGACATTTGTTTACAGAAAGAAATATAGATTAATATATTTTTGTGTATTTGGGAAAAGACAATAAGCTCACATCTTTGCAAACACCACAGTATACCATTCATGTGTTGATATAGCTCAATATATAAACTGAACATGAAAATGAATAGGCATATTCCCTCCTTGACAAAAGAGGCTAATGGAACTTACCCAGCTAAAACTTTTCACATCAAATTGAAATTATACCTCTAAATCTCAGAGGTAGTGAAAGGCAGGCATGCCTGTTCTATGTTAAGACACTACAAATATATTGGCCAAAGCAAAGATTTATAAGATGTCATTGAAAGCATTCACTTTAACAATAAAGGAGACAGCAGGATGGTGAAATCATGGTTGAGATTTATAATAAATCATAGAGCATGATAATAATTCCATAACAGTTAGATGCCCTGTACCATGCAGCATCAGGTATCCCATCATGTTGTATTTTAGGGCAATAATTGTTCATCACAGATACTGCTGTTCAATCTCCATGGTTTGAAGTAATAAGGGGAATATAAAGAAAACAAAGTTTATTGAAAGAAGAGGAAGAATTCAGTGAAGTAAATGTATTTTCAAGGTTTAGAGATGGATTTTTTCCCACTTATAATAAAAAAAAAAATCATAAAAACCATGTGTATTTCTTTCTCTGAAAACTAATAAGATTATAACCTTGTAGGCATTTGTGTCAAATAAGCATTTCTTAATAATTCAAGATTGATCTAAGCACCATTTCTACCTATTACTGTTTGATGCTCTTAAGTATTGGGTGTAAATGAAGATAATGTAAAAGAAAAACAGTGATTTTAGAAAATGCTATCTTTATTTCCTCTACGTACAAAGTTTGAAAAAAAAATTTGTTTTTCAGCTTTTGATATTACTGATTGGGAATGAATTATGTTATCTCATTCCCAAATCCATGTCCACCTTGAAGCTCAAACTGTGATTTTATTTGAAATAATAGATTTGTAGCTTTATTTAACTAAAGGCTTCTTTATCCTTTCAGACAATGACTCATGTGTCTTAGGATGACATCCAACTTTCTATGTCATGAATGACCTTGAGCTTTTGACATTTCCTCCTTTACCTTTTAATTCCTGGACTTATAGACAAGATTTGTTTCTGTGTGGTCTGACAAAGTACTCTGGTATCTAATTGTGCTAGACGAGCACTCCAATAACTGAGCTACAAACACATAGATTCGGACATGAAATTCATCTTGGATTTAAGTAGTCTCTAGGTTGTATGATTTTTTGTTCAAAAAAAAAAAAAACGAAAAAAAAAAACCTAAATGCCAAGGAATGACATATAAATATCACTAAGAAGGAGAAGCAAAATAATCATTGGAATTGGATGGTGAGAAGAAACTGAGTAGGCAAGGGGGTAAGGAGAGGAGTAGGAATGTCAATCATAGAGGGGGAGGGAGAGGGCTGGGAGTGAGAATAGATATCAGTGGCAGGCAGCTCTGGACCTAGCTGTGGGCATGGGTTAGGGGAGGATTCCACCCTAACTGAGATTCCAACCAGAGGGCAATATAGACACTGAGCTGGTCACTTTCTGTAGCCAGGTAGGATTTCAGAGTAGTAAGAGGAACATCAATCCTTCCAGAAAATCTTTAACCCAAAATTTGTCTTGCCTATTAAATGTACAGGAATATAGATGGAGCATAGACTCAGGGAACAACCTACCAATGACTTCCCTAAGTTGAGACCCATCCCATGTGAGAGAGACAACTTCTGATACTATTAATGATACTCTGCTATACTTACAGACAGGAACCTAGCATAGCTGTCTCCTGAGAGGCTTCGTCTAGCAGCAGATGGAGGCAAGGCAGAGACCCACGGTCAAATATCAGACTGAACTTGAGGAGTCTTGTGGAAGAGTGGGGAAAATAATTGAGCAAACTGGAAGGGTCAAGGATAGCACAATAAGACTTACATAGTTAACTAACAAGAGACTAAAGGGTCTTACAGAGCCTGGATCACCAACCAGGAAGCAAGAAGGGTCTGGACCTAGGACCTCTACATATAAGCAGCAAATTCCATATAAGTTTGGAATTCATATGGGATCCCTAACAAGTGGAGCAGGGACAGTGTTGTTCTTGATCCCTACTATTGGATTCCATTTCACCTACCTGGACTACATGTTGGGCCTCAGCGGGACAGGATGGTCCTAGTCCTGTTATGGCTAGATGTCCCAGAGTGGGTGATAGTCAATGCAGGGGATCCCTTTTCTCTGAGGAGAAGGGGAGGGGTAATGGGGGAAAATATTTACAAAGGTGGGACTGTGAGGAAAGAAGGAAGGAGGCCTGTGATCAGGGTGTATAATGAATAAAAAAGTAATCATTTAAAAATATTTTTAAAAATCCTAATTCATTTTAAAATTCTAATCATGACTATAAAAGAGGGAAATGAATTACAGGAACAAAAATAAAACACTTACTGTTTGTTTATCCATGTCTATGGGTATTTTTGGACATTTGCTCTTTATTGGATATGATATTTGATACTAGAAATGTATAACTCAAAATCAACAGTCACCTAACTTATGGAACAAAATTCTCATGGCTTTCTGTATATACCAAATACTCAAAAGATTTCACAAGTGATTTGGCATTTAGTTCTGGGTTCAGACTGAAGAAACAGACTGACAGAACAAAGTAGGCTTTCATGAACAATATTTTGAACACAGAAAATGAGAACTATAAAGCAAGATGGAAATTATAGGTCAGTTCCATAAGTACTGGTCTGTATTGATATCATATGTGTACAAAATAATTGGATTTAGCCACACATCCCAGCACAACATTTATTTTAACTATTCCTTTATCAAAATTTATAACTTCCTTATGATTAATTTTTAACTAAAACTAATAATTATATTATCTGAATAATTTGAAATTATTTGAAATAAATTTGAAAAGCATATTTGTGTAAATTCAAAACATAAGTTTGAAACATAAGACTAAAGCATATGTTATGTATGAGAATAAATTTCATATCATAAAAGAAGAGCAAGCATCTATCAGCTCATTTTTCAGACATAAAAATTCAGTTACTGATAATTCATTAGAAATGAAGCTTTGGTTAAATGAAACCATCCGTTGTTAATAGCCTGTGGTGCAATAAGACTCACTGCGAACAGGTGATGATTGCTCTACTTAGCACTTCTGGGAGATAAAAGTATGGTAACTATAATCATTCTAAAAATTACTTCATAAGTTTCATACTGTTAATTACAGTTCAAAGAACTAGCATCTGGTTGAAGTTATAGGTGTAGCTTGGAGGAAAGGGTGTTAACAGGAAATACATGTAAAGAACCTTTAATCACAACATAAAATGGTCTTTACTTGGCTCTGTATGTTCTTATACAATAAGTCACACCTGGTGTTTCCAATACACATATAATATATATTATATTTTTACTTACATTAAGATATTTAGTATTTGCAAATATATTCTTTGCAATATATTAACATTGTGGGTTCTTTGAGTAAAGAATGATAAACAATATTATTTTACATTTTAAACATTGTAATTCCCAAAAGAAATAAAATTAGATTTATACAGATTATGCAATAATAGCATTAAATGCACTAAATGCTTATAATTGTTTGATCATATTTACAATAAATATATAGATAAGATAAAATTAATTTGAATATTAACTTACATTAATTGTTTTGTTATATCACAGAATTTATTATGTAGAAATTTTCGAAAAAACATTTTATATATTATCCATTGATGATGAAATATGCTATGCATGATTCTTAAGGTCCCAGGATTATTTTTTAATTGTAAATGTAAGTTTGAATATATCGATAGAGAGAGCATACATAAACACACTTTCAGACTCATATAGCATATAATTGATCTGGTATTTCAGGAGAAAAGCATATTCAGGCATATTGCAAATACTTAATCATATAAAAACAAATAAAATAATGTAAAACAATTTTGTAAAATATAAGTTTTTAAATTAAAAAATTCAGCACTTGTGAAATCAAAAGGGATTCGCTATGGATGTGGGAAAAGACAGGAGGAATATGAACAGTGCAAGAAGTGGGGGATCAAAGTATATTAAATGTATATGTGGAAAATCATGAGGAAATTACTTACTTCACATAAACAATATATTTTAATAAAGCAAAATGTATGAAGACATTAACCAATATTCAAGCAATATAAAATGAACACATAATACTGTTTCTCCATACAAGCAGTTCTTTATGTTTCACAATTCCATAATAAAAATGAATTGGTAAGAGTAAAATCACCATGTGTAAGACCCTTCAAAACTTGTAAACATTATGGTATACCTAGATTATAAAAGAAATTTTAGCACCTGACCCAGTCTTGGCATTGTGAAGACCTGATGAAGGCTGATGTGGTTCTGCTAGTCTTGGGTGAAAGGGCATACAAAAGACTGACAGAGCACTTAGAAATTTATATTTTCTTCTAGTAGTGAATGCCAGTATTAAACATGAGAAAGAAGTCACTTCTGTTATTATACTAACTCATAATACTAAGACAAATTTAAAGGCCTCTAACCATCCATTTGTTGCTCCAATAGCTTCAAGAGTACTTTATACAAAAGTTAGAGTCAGATATGCTTTGGGATTGGCTGCAATAGCTACAAATAACTTCCTTACAAGCTGTCTAGTTTGTTTTCTATTAATGTAATAAAAACACCATGATCAAATGCAAATTAGCAAGGAAAGAGTTTGCTTTGCTTACACATCTGATTGCACCTCATCAACTGAGAGAAATCAAGGTAAAAAAGTGAGTCGAGGGCTTGAAGCAGAGTCTGTCCATGGTTGAGAAGCTTATCAGACTGCTCTCCAATAGACAGCTCAGGACCATTGTCAAGGGATGGAACCATCCGTAGTGGGCATGTCTGTCCCATACCAATCATTAATTACAAAAATGCTCCATAGGCCAACCTAAGAGGCATTTCCTCAAATAAGGATCCCTCTTCTCAAATGAACCTAGCTGTGAGAAGTTGGAAAAAATGAAGAGATAAATAGATGATAGAGATAGATAGATAGATAGATAGATAGATAGATAGATAGATAGATAGATAGATAGATACATACATACATACATACATACATACATACATACATAGATACATAGATAGATACATAGATAGATACATAGATACATAGATACATAGATAACCAGCACATGTGTTAACTTAATTTTTTTAAATCCCAGCAAATGGGTCAAAATCTTACAATATCACCAAGAGGAATGATTTCAGGAAAAACATCAAATTAAAAACCCAAAATATTAAGGACACATAGCAAAAGATGAAGAATTTTGAAGATGAAGTATAAAATAAAGAAAAGTTTCCATCAAGAAATAAGTATTATGTGGCAAATTATGAACTTTTCAATTATGCATTAACATTTCCTTTTTAAATTTCATATCAGAAGTATTCAGTAAATTTTCTGAACATATGAAAGGATTATACCAATGCTGACTTCATCAATGGTGGAAACTTTTAGGTTTAGTTGAAAAATTATATCTGTTTAGTTATAGTAAACTAGCATGTGCTATATAAATTCTTCATAATTAACAAAATAACTAAATTATTTTTCTGTTTAGGCAGAAAATTACAGCAATTATTGAATAAAATAATGCTGATACAGTTGCATCCATTAGGACTAGGTTCTCTACAATCTATTGATACCTGAACTGTATTCAGTTGCGGTTTCTTGTGTTGATTCCTATTTCCAAAGAGGAGAAGCTTCTTCGATTTGGGGGATTGTAATTACATTTATGTGTAGGTATAAGGGCTTTATTTAGTATATGGTAAGGAACTATGATGGTTTACAAAATGTAGTATTAATTCTTTTCTATGATGCATGACCTCACTAGTCCCAGGAATCTACCTAGGTTTCCATTAATAGGCATGATGTCCTTCTTGTTGAAGGGGTCTTAAGTCTAAATAGACAGCTATTGGCTAGTGCTGACACTTGCATATCACTTCTTCTGTCCTCAGGAGTATCTTGTTTGCTAATTATTTCTGTCTTTCATTAGTGTTGCAGCAGAATAGGACTGCTTAACTGATTCCATCCCTTAGCAGCCTGCATACATATTATCTGGAACCATGGAAGCTAGACCTCAGGAAACTTCAGAGGTTTGCAGGTCTGATCCAGTTTGAATCATATGAATTGTGGGCCCTACTTGTGCAGTGTCTTAAACAATAGTGGCATTACTGAGGGGCAAGGCAACCAAGACAAGCATTTGTCATTAATCTAATTTGATTTGGAAGTCAGTTGGGTTATTTCCTAGAGTACCCTGAGCAACCCTTTGAAAATATGGTCTCCATAGCAAATACTGAGGTTTCTGTTGGTTTATGATACTTGATAAAATGATTGGCAGGTCTTGTGACTGAATTTATATATATTCCACTATATATATATATATATATGTGTGTGTGTGTGTGTGTGTGTGTGTGTGTGTGTGTGTGTGTGTGAAAGGTGAAGAGGATCTTTCTTCTGAGCCCAGCGGAGGCTGCTGGGGGCTCCGGAGTGCTCTCCACTTTGCAGGACCTCAGAATCACCTCGGGATCACCTCAGGATCACGGAAGCTGGGATCTATTCCAGCCTGGACCACACACCCTCCATCTTCCTTCTGAGCCCAGCAGAGGGTGCTGGGGGCTGCAAAGTGCTCTCCATGCCACAAGATCTTGGGATTACCTCTAGATCACAGCCGGGGTCACCCCCACCCCCGCCATCTTTCTTCTGAGCCCAGTGGAGGCTGCTGGGGGCTGCACAGTGCTCTCCACACCACAGGACCTCGGGATCACCTCAGCATCACAGGTGAGTGGAACTCAACATCAGCTTCAGGAATAGTGAGGGTCTTGTGCCAGCAGGAACAGAAACAAAGGAACCCTGCCCAACCAGAAGCTGGGATCTATTCCAGCTGGGGCCACGCCCCCCCCATCTTCCTTCTGAGCCCAGCAGAGGCTGCTGGGGTCTCCAGAGTTCCCTCCATGCTGCAGGAACTCGGGATCACCTCGGGATCATGGGAGCCCTAGCACACCCAGAACCTCCTGATCACCTGAGAGCACTTGGGCTATAGAAGGAACAGAGCTTCTTGGCCAGGGTCCCATCCTCAGCCAGGAGGTGTTGCTGAGACCCAGACCCCTGGGCACATTCCTTACCAGAGGAGAGTTGGCCTTCAGGAAGGGTTCTGACACCAGAACTCAGGAGGAAGATCAGAGCTCCAGACTGCTGGATACTTGCCCTGCAAGAGAAGGGCTTGCCTGCAGAGGGTGCTCTGAACTTTGGAACTCAGGTGAGAGTTAGACTCCCAGGAGTACTGACAGAGGCTAACAGAATCATATGAGGATCAAGCTCCAACCAGAGACAGCTTGAACATTAACATTAGAGATTTCCAGATGGCGAAAGGCAAAAGTGAGAATCTTACTAACAGAAACCAAGAACACTGGGCATCATCAGAACCCAGTACGCCCACCAAAATGAGTCCTGGATGCCCCAACACACCCGAAAAGCAAGACTCAGATTTAAAATCATATCTCATAATGATGGTAGAAGATTTTAAGAAGGACATTAATAACTCTTTTAAAGAAATGCAAGAGAACTCTGCTAAACAGATAGAAGCCCTTAAAGAGGAAGTGCAAAAATCCCTCAAGGAATTACAGGAGAATACTACTAAACAAGGAGATGCCCTTAAAGAGGAAACACAAAAATCCCTCAAGGAATCATAGGAGAACACTGCTAAACAGGTAGAAGCCCTTAAAGAACTACAGGCAAAACTGCTAAACAGGCAGAAGAAACACAAAAAAATCCTTAAAGAATTACAGGAAAACACAACAAAACAGGTGATGGAATTGAACAAAACTATCCAAGATCTAAAAATAGAAGTAGAAACAATGAAGAAAACTCAAAGGGAGACAACTCTGGGAATAGAAACCCTAGGGAAAAAATCAGGAACCATAGATGTGAGCATCAGCAACAGAATACAAGAGATGGAAGAGAGAATCTCAGGTGTAGAAAATTCCATAGGGAACATCGACACAACAATGAAAGAAAATGCAAAATGCAAAAAGATCTTAATTCAAAACATCCAGGAAATCCAGGACACAATGAGAAGATCAAACCTAAGGATAACAGGAATAGATAAGAAAGATTTTCAACTAAAAAGGCCAGCAAATATCTTCAACAAAATCATAGAAGAAAACTTCCCTTACCTAAAGAAAAAAATGTCCATGAACATACAAGAAGCCTACAGAACTCCAAATAGACTAGACCAGAAAAGAAATTCCTCCAGACACATAATAATAAGAACAACAAATGTACAAAATAAAGACAGAATATTAAAAGCAGTAATGGGAAAAGGTCAAGTAACATATAAAGGCAGTCCTATTAGAATGACAGGAGATTTCTCACCAGAGACTATGAAAGTCAGAAGATCCTGAACAGATGTTATACAGACACAAAGAGAACACAAATGCCAGCCCAGGCTACTATACCAGCAAAACTCTCAATTACCATAGATGGAGAAACCAAAGTATTCCATGACAAAACTTTACCACATATGCAGCCAGCGCCATGGGTCCCTCCATGTGTTTTCTTTGTTGGTGGTCCAGTCCCCAGCAGCTCCAGTGTCTCTGGCATTTTAACACTGTTGCTCCCATCATGGGGGTACAAATTCCCTCAGTTCCTTCAGACCCTTCTCCAACTTGCTCGAATAGCCACTGTAAAGGAATGCCAAAACTGAAAGACAGGAGTGGGTGGGTGGGAAGGCGAGCACCCTCATAGAGGCAAGGGGAGGGGCAATGGGACACAGGGATTCTGAAGGGGAGACTGGGAAAGGAAAAAACATTTGAAATGTTAATAAAGAAAATGTCCAATAAAAATAGGTTAAAAAAGAAGACTATAATAATTATGAAAATATATAAATCCTATGTTTTATTTATACAGAAAATTTTGTATATATAAATAGAAGAATGATTATTCCAAAATAAGATGAGCTAATATCTATCAAATAATCGTAGCTTCTAAGCAGGCTATATATAAATTATATACTAAGGCAGTATATATATAAATTATATACTAAGGAAGATTAACCTCATTATCCAATTTAACTAGCATCATGTTATTAATATTGTACCTCATTTCCTAAGAGGATATATATATATATATATATATATAAACATACATCCTAATTATTGTTTTCATCATCCTATAAAATTATTTAGAAATAATTTAAATGGAGAAATTTGTGGATAAATATTTCTTGAGTATATATTTACCAAAGTAATTGATATAAAACCTTTGAAATTTAAAAATGTATATTAAATACATTTAATAGGTATTTATTTATCTTTCTGTTATTCAGCCATAGGACTAAAATTTGAAAATTTATCTTATATATAACGCCAATAAATATTAGTCATCAGATTGGAGTAAAACTTCTTTGTGAAGCAAGTTATTGTTTTTCTGTTTTGTAGATTTGTTTTCCTAGAAACACAAGGTAAATTGTCCTTTTCATAAGTATTTTTGTAATATTCACACTAGTGGGAATAATTACTAGAACCTATTATCTACTAATTAATTTATTCAAAGTGCTACAATATGCTGCAAAGGCATTTACAAACCCTTGAATATATTTAAATATAGAAATGCTCTCTAAAGGATACATTTCATATGATTTATGTTTCTATAAATATGTAAAATATTTTACAATAGTTTAATGACATTAAAATGCTAATTAATGATACTTGACAGAAATCAAGGGCCTTCAGAGATGCACTCAAAATGGTAGAAAAATATTTCTTAGAGCATTACAAATCTGTTCCTTTTAAGAATGCACATTTTCTTTAATAAATTATTTTTAAATGTAGCCTTGAGATTCAAGTGGTAATTAATAAAATAAAAATGTTCCAAAAATCATTTTCACTGAAAATAAACAGTATAGAAAAATAGAGTTAGAAACAATTGTAACCATAGATCTCAATGTATTTCAAGAGTTTTCATCATAAACTTAATTTCTAATATTTCTTTTATGTGTATACATCATGATATGATTAAAAGGATTGTTTATACTAAATGCCAGCTACATAGCAGAATGCATATAGACTTTATACAAGCTGTTATCTATATGGTTTTACCATCTTCTGAGATCCAGTTTATGAGACTAACTCTTGGATTCTTAACTGACTTATCAAAATGATACTGCTCAGGTTTCTATAGAAATAAAGCTAAATATGAGGGTAATCATCCAAAACTATTTATGTTCTTCACCAGCAATGACTGATAATGAAGTATACATAGACCGTTGTAACTACTGAGACATGCAATGTGCTGCAAGACAGGCAGCTAGCTCAGAATGTAAAGAAATAAGACCATCACTTAAAAGACCTTATTCAACTTTAATGTCTCTAAATTTGGCTTCTTTACATTAAAAAACACACAAATATTAGCTAACTTTAGGTATAATAATGTTAGACATCAGTATTCTATAGATGAACTGATTAACACATCATGCATATAAATAATTAGGTTAATTTTATACATTAAACACTAGAGAGATAAATCTAAATAAAACAATAATCCATTGCTAAAAATCTAGGATAATTTCTTCAAATGCATTTCAACATTTTCTTCATTTTTAAAGTTAAACTACTATTATCTTCCTTGTAGAGCCTCAGTGAACTTAATTGGCTAACATTCTTTCACATCAGATGGAAAAGTCACATTCTCAAAACACTCCCATTTCATTTCAGTTTGAGGAAGTCCATACAGCTGTTAACAGTCAAGAAGAAATAGAAACAGCAAACTGGCTTAAATTATGGAAACAGCTATCCTATCAGATTGTTTATGAGGTTGGCTTAAATTGACTTAATCAAATTAAATGTTCTCAATACTTCACTATGAAAATTGCCTTATGAAGTTTATTTATTGATATTTTACTTATTTACAGTTCAAATGTTATCCCTCTTCCCAGTTTTCCCTCCACAAGCCATCTATCCACTCCTCCCTCTCCTTGATTCTATGAGGGTGCTTCCCCATCCACCCACCCACTCCTGTCTCAGCGGCCTAGAGTTCACCTGTCTAGGATCATCAAGCTTCCACAGGACCAAGGAGCTTCCCTGCCATTTTTTTTCACAGCATTTCAGTTCACTATATTGGAGCATACTTGAGAAATTACTCTTTATTTCCACTCTTTTGTCCCATTAAAACATAGCTAAATTTTTTGTCCCATGTAATATTCTATAAAAGGCAACTTTCACATTTTTCTACTCAGTAAAGTATCTTCCCTAATCTCCACTCACTTCTTATTGAATTTGTGTCCCATCACATTTTCAGCTTTAGCATAAGATGACACCCCCCCACTTGGGTATTTTCTTTATTTACATTTCAAATATTTTCCCCTTTGCAGGCCTCCCCTTTGGAAATTCCCTGTCCCATCCCCCATCCCCCTGCCTCTATGAGAGTGCTCACTCACCCACCCACTTCCATCCCCCAGCTCTGGCATTCCCCTATACTGGGACATCTAACACCCTCAGGTCCTAGGGTCTCTCCTCCCACTGATTTCCAACAAGGCCATCTTCTGCCACATATGTGACTAGTGTCATGGGTTGCTCCATGTGTACTCTTTGGTTGGTGATCCAGGGCCCGGGAGTTTCGGAGGGGTCTGGTCTGTTGTTTTTCAAGTTTCTGCCATATGCCAAGGTTATTTTCAATGTTTATGTTCAGACGTTTTTGTCCTACACAGATATGATTAAAATTATTCTTTTATTAATGTGATAGATAATGTTTGACTCCAGAAGCTGTCTCTAATTGATAGCAACTTGCAAATGAAAATGTTTTCTCCAAGGACTCTCACAAAGGAAAGGAATCATTCTTTCCTTTCCTTTTTTTTTTTTTTTTTTTTGGATATTTTATTTACATTTCAAATGTTAGCCCTGATCCTCCATCCCTCCAGAAAACCCCTATCCTATCCTCCCTCTCTCTGATTCTATGAGGGCTTTTCCCACCCACCTACCCACTACCCCTTCCCTGTTCTGGCACTCCCCTACACTGGGGCATCTAGCATTTACAGGACCAAGGACCTTTCCTCCCATTAAAGCCTAACAAGGCCATCCTAAGCTATATATGCCACTAGAGTCACGAGTTCCTCCATGTGTACTCTTTGGTTGGTAATTTAGTCCCTGGGAGCTCTGGGGGTACTTGTTGGGTCATATGGTTGTCCTCTTTTTTTGAGGATTCACCAGACTGATTTTCAGAGTGGCTGTACTAACTTGCAATCCCACCAACAATAAAGGAGTGTTCCTCTTTCTCCACATCCTTGACAGCATATGCTGTCACCTGAGTTTTGGATCTTAATCATTCTGACTGGTGTGAGATAGAATATGAGGGTTTGAGGGTTGTTATAATTTGCATTTCCCTGATGAGTAACGATATTGACCATTTCTTTAGATGCTTGGGTTTAATCAGTTGAGAATTCTTTGTTTAGCTTTGTAACCCATTTTTAATAGGTTTATTTGATTCCCTGAAATCTAACTTTTGAGTTCTTTGTATATACTGGATATTAGCCCTCTATCAGATGTAATGAAAGACCCCAGGAGGGAGACCCTCACTCAGTCTCAGGGTTGTCGCGCACCCAGAAGGACACTAGGACCAGACTTGCTGCAATCGCATGAGGAAGTTTTATTGCAAGTAGGACACAAGACGGGACAAGAGCTCAGGCCAGCATGCTGGGGTCGAAACTCATACACCACAAAGTGAGTAGAGGAGTTTTGCGACCCTGACCTGAGGTTTCACAGAGCTTATAAAGAAAAAAACCACAAACCAGGGGGGGGAGAGGGGAGGAAGCAGAGGAAATTCCAAACCATAAATGTGCTTAACAGTTAAATCATGTGTTAATTAGTAAATAACCTCCCAGGGCATTGAGACATTCCACTGAGGAGGGTGTTGTAACATTCTGTGTTTGTTCCAGGAAAGGTAAGGTATTTTTCAGGTTCCTGGAATAGTCACTCAGCCCATGGGTGTGATTCAGGTTCCTACAAACAGCTAAAAATTTCTATACTCTATAGGAGTTCAATTAATTTCATTTTGACAGTTTGATTTTCTGTGAAAGCTTAGCTAAAAAAAAATTTATTCTATAGTAGGACTGGTAAAGATATTTTCCCATTTGTTGGTTGCCATTTTATCCTATTGATAGTGTTCTTTTTATTACAGAAGCTTAGTAATTTAATGAGGTTCCATTTGTCAATTCGTGATCTTACAACATAAGCCATTGGTATTCTGTTCAGGAAATTTTCTACTGTGCTTATGTGTTGGAGGTTCTTCCCCACTTTCTCTTCTATTAGTTTCAGTGCATCTGTTTTTATGTGGAGTTCCTTGATCCACTTGGACTTGAGCTTTGGCAAAATAGGTCTGAGTCAGCCTGCTCAAGGCTGCAGGAGGCTACACCTTCATGATAAAAGTCTTGAAAAGATCAGGAATTCAAGGCCCATACTTAAACATAGTAAAAGCAATATATGGCAAACCAGTAGCCAACATCAAACTAAATGGAGAGAAACTCGAAGCAATCAGGGACTATACAATGCTGTTCATGCTCTTCCTCCATATTAAATATA
Source organism: Mus minutoides (assembly GCA_902729485.2). Classification (NCBI taxonomy): domain Eukaryota; kingdom Metazoa; phylum Chordata; class Mammalia; order Rodentia; family Muridae; genus Mus; species Mus minutoides. The sequence continues at coordinate 113,094 of LR750659.1, forward strand.
GTACTTGAAGACCTACCCAGAGTAATTAGACAACAAAAGCAAGTCAAAGGGATACAAATTGAAAAGGAAGAATCCAAAAATATCACCATTTGCAAATGATATGATAGTATAAATAAGTGAACTTAAAAATTCCACCAGAGAACTCCTAAACCTGATAAACAACTTTAGCAAACTGGCTGGATATAAAATTAAATAAAAAAATATCAGTAGCCTTCCTTTAATCAAGGGATAAACAGGCTGAGAATGAAATTAGAGAAAGGACACCCTTCATAATAGCCAAAAATAACTAAAATACCTTGGTGTGATTCTAGACCAGCATCTGAAAGATCTGTATGACAAGAATTATAAGTCTCTGAAGAAAGAAACAAAGATCTCAGAAGATGAAGAGATCTCCCATGCTCCATGTTCCAGGATTAATATAGTAAAAGTGGCCATCTTGCTAAAAGCTATCTACAGATTCAATGCAATTACAATCAAAATTACAACTCAATTTTTCATGGAGTTGGAAAGAACAATTCTCAAATTCATTTGGAATAACAAAACAAAACAAAAACAAAACAAGGCCAATTTCTAGATGAAATGTCAAACATTTTTCCCATCATTCATAATGCACATTGTATATTTTCTTTAAGAAATGATGTTTTATGTTGTGCCAGTACTGGAAAATGCTCCTAGTGCCGAATGCCTTGCAAGTTTTCTACTATTGACTATCCTAACAGCCATATAATTTTACTTTTAACTATACCTTATTTTTTTATCTGATAAAGATTTAAAATTTATAAGACATAGTGGGGATATATGCTACATGTAATATATCAAACAATCTATTACATGAAGTTACTAAGTTTTAAAAACCTACATGTTAAAATATGAAGTCAATTTTTCATCAAAAGTAAGTATATTGAGTGTCTCTACAATGATCTATTCCTACAAACACATTTCCTTTCTCTTCAGAAGCTTAACCAAATGCATCTTTCTCCAAACATTTTCTCCTCCCTCTTCATACCTTACTTATGGCTGTTCTTGATTCTACTTCACAGAGGACACAGAAGTTTCCTGTGCCAGTCATACTTCTATGCAAATAGATATGGCAAAATCTTCTGAAATAAAAAAAGTTACTTCATTGCAGACTTAATTAAAATAATCTATTTTTAATTAAAAAAATTTATACATGCTGTGACTAAAATCATGTGGTATCTTTACCAATTATCTTTTTTCCTCAGGATGTTACATTGTGTATGATTAAATGTAATCATTTTGCTTTCTTTTGCACGTGTAGAACAACATAACGTAGTATGTATGTCCCATAATATGTCAGGAAATTGTTAAAAGGAGAAAGTTTTTTATCTTTTCATGTAAAAATTAAGAATTCCACAATGAAGTTTGTATTCAGGAAGAAAATTTTCAAAATGAAACAGGATTAAGCATAATATTTAAATTAATAAATATTTGACACTGGAATTAAAATAGACCTGGGCAATGTAATAGTAAGAGTAAATACTATGCCAACATATTATTACAATCATTTCAAGAGGAAATCTTTTATGTAGTCTTACTTGCAAAGGTTTTAAATGAATATTCTATTGACACGTAGCTAATAATCATTAATGCTGGGCTCATTTTAAGAATTTTATAACAAAACTCATATATTTTGGCATTACCATGGTTTCTATGTTCCTTCATGAACTGGTCCTTTTGATCCTCTCAAAGTTTAGCATACCAATGCCAGTCTTGGCTCTTCTGTTATAAAAAACAAAACAAAACAAAACAAAACAAAACCTGAATGTATTTTGTACTCTAGTAAACTTCAGACATTCTCTGTACTGTACCACTGATTACTGGAAACCATTTTTGTCAATAATTAGGAGACTTCCTCTGAAAGAAATAAGTTATGTTTCATGACTGTCTTTTTACATTACCTATTCAAATGAACTATAGATGAAAGGGTGGCTCACAGAAAGTCATTCAGTCTGGGACTTTTATATTTAATCACCAAATGAGGAAGGAAATACTTAATGTTAATTAATTTTCGGTACATATATTAAGATAGATTAAGAGAAAAAAATCCATGTATTTGATAAGGGGTCCAGTGATGAAACCACATAATTCAAATTTAATAAGAAAAAGTTAGCCATTTTATTTTATGTAAGCTAAAATATGAATTTAATACACATATCCAAAAATCAATGTGACTAACTAGACAACATTTATGAAAACACACACAGTTAAACACACTATTCATACACACATTAGAGAATTTCATGCTGTGCATTTATAGTATTTTATATAGAAAACATATACACTTTGAACATATAGAATAAGGTAAATGACTCATATTAGCTTGAAAATTCTTAAAATAGAAATAAAATATTTTCTTATAATATCTCAATGAAAATCAAAGAGACAGTGTAACTAAAATGGATTTAAATGGAATCGTCAGTTTAAATTTATAAATTAAAACTTGATTGTCATATTATTGAAGTTTCTTGAGACTTGGTTGTCTATAAGTATCCTGTGTCAGTCCATGGGACACACAATATTGTATCATGGAGAGATAATCCATTGAGGAGAAGAACTTGGCAGTTGTAAAGAAAGGAGCAACTGACACATTGACAGAGATCCAAGGCAGGGACCCCAAACAGGCTGCTACTATGGGGAACGTTGCCAAGATCTTGAGGGTTTGGACAGACAGAAACAGTTGGAGCTCTGAGGTGGGAGTTTTGAAGCAGCCAGCACATTCTTAAATCACCTCCCATTCCCAGGTAAAACAAGTAGGGACATGGGAGGGGCTGGATACAAAGTAACCATTATAGATCATAAAGGCTATTAATAAAATATAACCACACCAGGGGCAGGGGAAACAGCAAATGTTAAAGCACCCCTGTTTAAGAGTATTAAAAAAGCCTCAGATAAGAGAGCTATCCCTGTAGCTCAGGGTAGGACTGTTTTTTATTATTATTGTTGTTGTTATTATTATTATTATTATTATTATTATTATTATTATTATTAATTTATTTTACTTACTTCCTAAATGTTACCCCCTCCCAATCTTCCCTCTCAGAATTCTTCCCCCATTCTCCCTCCACTTTGTCACCCAAATATGCATTCTTTATTTTTTGTTTGTTTTTGAAGGAATAAAGATGTGATTTTATTTTATTTTATCATTACTTTTATTTTTTAACAATTCAGTCCCTGACGCCTTCTCTGTCTATCCTTTCATTGCTCTTCAATCAATTCCTCTTCCACATGTCTCCAACAGGATGTGTCGCCACCCCTCAACCATGCCTCCCCACAACTTGTATTGAAAATGTAGTTTTCTCCAAGGGTATCTCATAGAGGAAACAAACTATTAAGGGTAGAATGCATGACCATGTGTGTTTTGAGGAACAAATTAGTGGATGAGTAGAGAAGGAGGTGGGGGGGCTTTAAGGAAACTTAACTTTATCCCTACTGCCTCAGTCATTTGACATCTGAGAGGTGAATTACCCTTAGGGAAGAAAGGAGGCTCAGAAAATCAAGAATCTTCTTGATCTGCACTCAATGTTCTCAGTCCAGACAAGCGGAAAACTATTCAGAGAAGTAAAGCTGCTTTGGAGAAGAAGAAATAAGAGCAGCCATAGCTTAGAGTTCTTCACTTCTATAATCTTTCTCACAAGAACAGTCTTTACCGCAGAAGATGAAACCAAACCAACCAACCAACCAAACAATAGCTTTGAACCCCCTAAGCTCTGGCCTCACTCCAATCTTCCTCCTCACCACCGCCAGCACTCACAGTCATTTGTCATACAGAATATGGAAACTAGGGCAAGATAAGTCACCTGGTGTTCTGATGGATGCTTGCTTTCAGACTCACACAGTACTACAGTACCAAATAGTTGATTTTTTTTTTTTTTAATGGTGTCTGGCTATGCCATCACTATATAAAGCAATAATTTTTTTTTCTTCTTTAGTTCTTACTTGCTACCCTAGATAAATTACTGCCTTACAAAATGTTCCCACTGAAACCTGCCCCATTAGTTGAGACCACTGATCTTCTGTAGTCTAATGAACATCCGTAATATTTCTTGAAAGGCATCTTTACTTGCATCAAATTCTCTCAACTTTTATTTCTCTTAAAATGCATTTCTCTTACATTTTTGGAATATAATTTCAAGGCTGACTATGTATTCATTTTTGTCTTTGGTCTCCAATTCACCCTTAAAAACAGGAATTGTGGACAGTTTCTCATTATTCCCCATGCAACCTTTCATTCTCTCCTTGCTTATCACACACCCTGTTTCAACTTTTGTGTTTTCTGCTGCCATCCTTTCATATAAAATATTATATGTTCCTTGTTAACCTCTCATATACCAACTTCCCCAGAAATATAGTACAGTGGTGAAAACTGAGAATTTTGTGTGTGTGTATTGCTTTAATTTCTCTGATTACGGTCAAATAACAGTATAGAAAAAATAGCTGCCACAGTATTTTGTTTTTAATTGTCAGTGTATATTGGCAACATATTATTGTAATTGATCTAGGGCTTGTACCAGTAGCTTAGATGCTATCTAAGCACTTTCTCTGTCACCTGACTTCTAGTGACAGAAAAGGAATCCAACTTTTTATTAGTATTTCTATTCAGAGTTGTTTATGTTTTCTCGATGAACTGTCACTTTTATTATTTAATAGCATCCTTTATCCCTCATCATTTTTCTTCCTTTGAAGTCTGTTCAGTGTGAAATTAATGTAATTACTTTTACTGTACATTGCCTTAGATGGGTTTGTCATGGTGTAAGTTTCACCATCTGCTTCATTCTGACCTGAATAGAAATTATTTTTAACTGTAGCTTGTAGAATATATATATTTTAGCTTTATATTAATCTTCTTTGAAAATCTGTCTTTCAAATTGGACCGTTTATTACTTTACAAATATTTATTGTTCTCGCCTCATTCATTGAACTTACTTTTACTTCTACTCCTACTTCCTATTTTCAGTTTCAAATTAAACTTTTAAGTTACTTCATTTTTATTCTTTCTTATGTGTTAAGTTAGTTACACTTTTAAGAAGTATTTATTAGTTTTCTTAGATTTTACAATATGTATTCATAGCCTGTTTTAGTTAACTTTTATGTAACTTCACAGAGTAAAAACTTGATAACACTGACTTTAATTTCTTTTTTGTCCCTTGGTTAATCATGTTACTCAACTTTCATGTAATTTATAATATATTATACATATAATATATAATATGTTATACATGTATTTATTAGATTATTAATAATTGTATTTGAACATATTTTATTATATGGAAAAGACTGAAAATTTTAAGGTTTTTAAAAAGGTTTTGGAAGGACACATTAGTAGATAAAGTACATGCTTGAAAAGATGAGGACATGGAAAGAAATTATGTCATATTAGGGGTTTCTATTGCTATGGAGGACACTACGAGCAGAGCAACTCTTTTGTTTTTGTTTTTGTTTTTGTTTTTTAATGTAGGGAATATTATTCAAGTTTAAGACTTTGTAGATGGATGGAACAATTAGAGATGGATGGAACAATTCAATTTTTTTTTCTGAAAGACTGTCCCCCAAGACAGGTTCATAGACTGTCTTTAGTTATCTTTATTATTATTATTATTATTATTATTATTATTATTATTATTATTATTATATTTTACATTTTTACATTCCAAATGTTGTCCCCCTTTTCCATTTTCTTTGCCATAGGCCCCCCACAACATCACCCTCCCCTTTGCCTCTAAGAGGTTCTCTGCCGCCTGCTCCCCCACTCCTGCCTCCTCCCTTTAGTACCCTTTTTCACTGGAGAATCAAGCCTCTATATAACCAAATGCTTCCCTTCCCATAGATGCTAGTTAAGGCAGTCCTCTCTTAAATATGTAGCAGGAGCCATGGACTAATTCATGTATACTCTTTGGTTGGTGGCTTAGTCTCTGGGAGATCTGAGAGGTGCAGTTAGTTGATATTATTGTCCTTCCAGTGGGGTTGAAATACCCTACATCTGATAGAGGGTGTATATCAAAATAGAAAAAGAACTCAACCCAATTGAAAAAATGAGGTAAAGAACTAAAAAAAGAATTCTCAACTGAGGAATCTCAAATAGCTGATTAGTACCTAAAGAAATGTTGAAGATTGTTAGTCATCAGGAAAATGCAAATCAAAATGACCCTGAGATTTCACCTTACACCAATTAGAATGGCTAAGATCAAAAATGCAACTGACATATACTTATGCTGGTAAGGATGTGGAGAAAGAGGAACACTCCTCCACTGCTAATGGGATTGCAATATGGTATAACCACTATGGAAATCAATCTGGTGCTTCTCCAGAAAATTGAAAATTGTGCTACCTGAAGACACAGCTATAACACTATTAGGCATATACCCAAAAGATGCTCCAACTTATAACAAGGATATGGGCTCCAATGTGTTCATATCAGCCATATATATAATAGCCAGAAACTATAAACAACCGAGATATCCTTTAACAGAAGAATGGATACAGAATATATGGTACATTTACACAATGGAACACTACTCAGCTATTAAAACCAATGATTTCATGAATTTTACAGGTAAATGGTTGGAGCTAGAACACATAATCTTCAGCAAAGTAACCCAGACCCAAAAGGACATACATGATATACACGCACTAATAAGAGGATATTAGCCCAAAATTCACAACTCCCACAATACAACTCATAGACCATATGAAGCTTAACAAGAAGGAAGGTCACTGGGCTTGGTGGCTCACAGCTATAGCCCCAGCACTTGGGAGGCAGAGACAGGCAGATTTCTGAGTTCGAGGCCAGCCTGGTCTACAAAGTGAGTTCCAGGACAGCCAGGGCTATACAGAGAAACCCTGTCTCTAAAAAACAAACAAACAAACAAACAAACAAACAAACAAAGCAAAAAGGAAGGCCAAAGTGTGAATGCTACAAGCCCATTTAGAAGGGATAAGAAAGTGATAATGGTAGGCAGAGCGAGGGAGGACCCTGGGTTGGAGGAGGGAGGAGGAGGGAAAAGAGGGCAGGATCAGGTATGAGAAGAGACAGAAAAGAAGTCCAGAAGGACAGGAGACTGGATAAAAATATGTAGCAGTAGCGAGTGGGCAACAGGAGGGAATATTAGAAAGTCTCAGATGCCAGGGATGCAAGAGGCTCCCTGTACACAGTGTGTATGGCATTAGCCAAAATACTCAACAGCAGGGAGATAGAACCTGGAGACCACTTCCATTACATAGACATGGCCCCAAGTTGAGAGATGGGGCTATGCACCCATCTCACAATCTTTAACCCAGAATTGTTCATGTCCAAAAGAAATGAAAGGACAAAAAGAAAAAAAAAATGGCGCAGAGAATGAAGGAAAGGCCATCCAGAGACTGGTCTACCTTGAAATCTATCTCATCTGCAGACACCAAACACAGACACTATTGCTGATGCCAAGAAGTGTTTGCATACAGGAACCTGGTATAGCTGTCTTCTGAGAGACTCTGACAGCACCTGACTAAGACAGATGCAGATATTCACAGTCAACCACTGGACTGAGCTTGGGGACCCCAATGGAAGAATTAGGGGAAGGATGAAGGAGCTAAAGGAGATTACAACCCCATGGCAATTCTTATTAAGAAAAGCATTAATTAGGAATGACTTACAGTTTCAAAGATTTTGTTTATTATTGTCATGCCGTGAACTATGGTGTGACATAGGTAGACATGGTACTGGAGAGGAAGCTAAGAGTTCTATATCCAGATTGTAAGGCAAGAAGTAGAGAGTGAGTCATTAGGTCAGGTTTGATCATTTGAGGTTTCAGACCCCAACCCTAGTGACATAATCCCTGCAACACAGCCATGCCTACTCCAACAAGGACACAACTCCTAATAGTTTCAATCCCTTTGTGTCTATAGGGGTCATTTTCATTCAGATCATCACTCCAACATAGCAGAACTGGTCATCTATAAGCTCAGAGAGAAAACTTGTCTAAAATTATAATGAAGTTATAACTTTTTAATTATAATTGAGAATTGAACAGTCTTGTCATCCACTACTAATTTCTCTGTCTCTGTTTCTCTGTCTCTCTCTGTCTCTTTCTCTGTCTCTCTCTGTCTCTCCCTCTCTCTCTCTCTTTCTCTCTCTCTCTCTCTCTCTCTCTCTCTCACACACACACACACACACACACACACACAAACACACACACACACACACCTTTTCCTTAGTGGTAATTACTCTTCTTCTCTTTATGTTCTTAAACTTTCTGACCTATTAAAATTTTCTTAAGTCTAATGAACATCCGTAATATTTCTTGAAAGGCATCTTTACTTGCATCAAATTCTCTCAACTTTTATTTCTCTTAAAATGCATTTCTCTTACACTTTTGGAATATAATTTCACATAATACTGAATTTGAAGCTTTGTTAAAATATTGAACAATTCACTCCATTCTTTCTTGCTTTATGGCTTCTTAGAAAAGCTGATTTTTATTCTTATCTCTGCTCTGCTATATTGTCTGTTATCTTTTATTCTCTGGATTCTTTCATTTTTTCTTCACCTCTGGTGTTACATTTGATGAACTATACATATGTCACACTGAAAGGTAGAGTCAGAGAAGATGGGCGATGTGTCTAATATGCTGGTGTTCAGGGTTTGGGTGGCATGCTAAAACATTTAGAACATTCTTGTCAAATGATGTCTACTATAGTGTATTTAATCAATGAGGCTTGGATTCTGTAAACATCATGCCTGGCACCTTGCTAAAGTTTGAGAAAAGTAAAAAGTTTGTTTGTTCTGGAAAGTCAAGTGGCTTTACAAAGTATTTTGGTGGAAGAAAGAATGTAGAATTTTGAAAACAAACAAACAAATAAAATGTACCATAAATATGTAGATAACAGATACAATAAATAGCGAATTCCTCTCTCTTTCTCTGTCCATCCTCTACCTCCCCTTTCCCCTCTTTTCCTTTCCTGCTTTAGCTGATTTTCTTTTTTCCTTATATTTCCATGCATCGGAAACTGTATCACAATGTGGCAAAGTTGCAAAGCAGTGAGACAGTAATGCAGACCTACAAGAGCTTAGTCTAAGGTCACTAGAGTTGTCACTATTTTAAAAAGATAAAAGCAGTGCTTGTTGTAAACTGACTCAATTCTCATAGAAACCATGGTTATAAGAGTGTGCCTTCCCACCTGGATCATGCCCAGTTCCCCTTCCTTCTTCCATATATTCCTGCTGTTTTGATGGTAATTTCATTATGACCATTATCACAGTTAAGACATGACTGCCTCTATTAGCGTAATCCTCCATATCTGTGAGCTAAATGACCTCTCCCCCCTCTAGTATTGCACGTTGCATATTTCATTGTAAAAAACAAATAAAAGATATAGTAATATGGTTGCCCTTACAAATATTATCTAATGAAGCTAATAGTTGTATTTACTTTTGTTGGCTTACTGTAAAATTTTTAGACACATTCTTTATACACACAGAGGAAAAGAAATAGCTACTCTTATCTGGCTCTATTAACTGTAACACTATAATCCAATTATCACTGAGTTATAACAGCCCCAGAGCAATCTCACTTCCCTCTCATATTCAAATTAAGTTTTGAAATAGAGTGTTTATTTAAATCTATTTATATAAGGCACTGCATCATTATTAAACATTGTAAAATGACCATGGAAATTTCATTAAGGTAGACCATTGCAATTTTTTCTATAAATTCCTAGTGCTTGTTTAAAAATCAACTAATTTGCACTATTTTACTTTAGAATTTCTATGAATTATAATAATGCTTGCAAAATGAACATAATATATTGCTATAAACATACAATGCTATGCATTTTAATTTAAAGTAAAATAGCAAACCAAAAAATAATATTAGAAACAGTAATATCAAGCAAAAATATACAAAGATCGAAAGAAAAAATTCAAGTACAGCAATATGAAAAAAATGTCTGCAAAACAATCATGAATTTGTTTGGTGTTAGTCATCTACTGCTGTGCATTGGCTTACCCCTAAATGTGGTTAATGTGAATGCTTCAAAGAAAATAAATTATTCTTTTCAAGTGTGTATTAATTGCAGAGAACTTCTTTATCAATTAGTTATCTACTGCTAGGCATAGGGCTTACCCCTAAATGTGGTTAATATGCCTAATGTGATTGCGTCAAAGAAAATAATTTATTCTTTTCAAGTGTGTATCAATGGCAGAGAGCTTCTTCACATAGTGGAGTACCTATGTTCACATCCTCCTCTTAGAGTTCATCATGCCTGAACCAGCACTAGCTCTGTGTGTGCTGACATGGTTTCTCTGATTCGTATATGCACTGGTCCTGTTGTATTTGGAAGTAACACACACCCTCTGACTCTTAAAGTCTTTCTGCTTCCTCTTTACAAAGTCCTACTGAGCTCAGAAGACAGGGTTATATAAAGTCATCTGATATATGTATTCTGTCCCAATACATTTTGATTATCATAGAATTATATCACATTTACCTTTCATTTTCCTTCCACCTCTTCCAAGGTACCCTCCTCTCCAACTTCTTCTATGCTTTCCCCAAACTCTCAAATTAATAATCCCCTCTTTTTTATTATTATTGTTTCAAAACACACATATGTAAATATATATGTATGTGCATATACAGTATAAATATAACCTGCCAAATCTTTTTTATATATGATATGGGATGATAACTTATATTGTAAAACTAGACAAGTTTTAAATTGTGCTATATTTTATGTATGCTATCGTCAGTGTATATAAAATAGTTAATCTTGTGAAACAGAAATCTGAGAAAAATAAGAGACATAAATATGAAGGACTAGCAAGGAAAAGTCAGTGGATCATGCCATATGCTTTATATAGAGGTTTTCCTATGGGCTTCAAATTTAGTTGTGTCAGATATTCATCAGTCTATCAAAAGTTAGTTCTAAACCCTCTGTAAGCTATAAGTATAATAGAAGAAGTTTTCTGTAGTCTGGAAGGATTCATGTCTGAAGACATACTAGTCAGCAGAGGGTCATGTTGAGTATTCTTCAGACAAGGCGGTGTAGCTGCCTTGGAAACCATCACCCAGTTGATTCCAGCCTTATGCCATAGCTGTTCAGTCAACTATTTTATGGCTGTAAACTGTAGAACCCTGGCAGGGCAGCATAACAGAGAACCTACTCTATTCTCTCTGTGTGTGGGTTTCAGGTATTAGCCTGCTTTTAATACAAACAACTCTAAATTACTGAGGAGAAAAGTTTACAATTCCAAAATTAAAAAAAAAAAATTACTTGTTTAAAATTCCAATTTCTCTGTGCAGGTGTTTGAGGTTTTACTTTATAACATATGAATTGATTCTTCCCTGTTAAGGATCCCAAAGTTTATCAAACACTACTCGCTTTTCAATCTTTTCTCCCTATTCTAGACAAATTATTTTGAGCATCCTTTAGTTTTCCTGCACTCCTTTGCTGCTTCCAAGATTTAATATAAGACTTTCCTATTCTCCAGGAGGAGCAAGGCATTTACTGGTCCATTTTTATCAATCTACTTCTCAATGTGAAACCTGTAGAGCTCTGTTCCAAAAGAAGCTTACTTCCTGCCTATATCTTGGTGGATTAAAAGCAAAGAGCCAGAAGAGGAAAGGGTTCTGATATCTTCAGAAACATTATCAACAACAGCCTGATGTTCTTCTTGTATGCCCTACCTTGAAGAACTTCTCCCATCTCCAAGTACTCATGTAGGATGAAGAAATAAACCTCTTCCCTTGGTTCTGGGAAGGTTTTATGCCCCAGTATAGAGTAATGCCAGGACTAGGAAGCAGGAGTGGGTGCTCTGGTGAAAAGGGGGAGGGGGAAAGGGATAGAGGATTTCTGGGGGGGGGGGAATAGGGAAGGGGAAAAAAATTGAAAATGAAAAAAAAAAAAAAAAAAAAAAAAAAAAAAAAAAAAAAAAAAAAAAAAAAAAAAAAAAAAAAAAAAAAAAAAAGTAAAAACCCTCCTAAAACACCAGCTTTGGAGGACATTTTCCAAAAGAAATCTAGCATGGATTTAGTGGTGGAAATATCGGGGAAACAAGATCTGGGAAACTTAACTTTTTTTTTAACCTTTTTTTTATTAGATATTTTTTTTCATTTACATTTCAAATGCTATCCTGAAAGTCCCCTATACCCTCCCCCATCCCCTGCCCTGCTCCCCTACCCACCCACTCCTACTTCTTGGCCCTAGCATTCCCCTTTACATATAAAGTTTGCAAGACCAGAAACTTAACTTCTTAATGACTGCTTTATTTCTTTTTATGATTTTCAGATACCTGAGATGCACCATTCTCCAACATGGACTTCACAGATCATAAGAATCTGCTCTGTGTTTTGAGTTCAAGAGAAAGATATTTTTGGTTAAATTTGTGCACTATCCACATTTTTTTTAAAGAATTTAGATATTGATGCATACAGAAGTCTCCGAAAATCTACCCTTGCACACAGTAACCACCAACAGATTCTACATTAGCAGGTTTTAATGCTTCCATGTCTTGATCATTTGATTGTGGTGAATGATAATTTTGATATGTACTTGGATTTCAAATTGCCAGAATTTTTTTTTGAGTATTAACAACATTCTTAAGCAAGATTAGTCTGAAGTTCTCTTTCTTTGTTGGGTCTTTGTGTGATTTAGGTTACTGCTTCATAGAATGGATAAGGTACTGTTCCTTCTTTTTTCTATTTCATAGACTAGTTTGAGGAATATGGGTATTAATTCTCGTCTTTGAAGGTCTTATAGAATTCTGCACCAAAACCATCTAGACCTGGGCTTTTTAGGTTGGGAGGTTTTTAATGATTTCTTCTATTTCTTTAGGGATTATGGGACTTTTTACATGGTTTATCTGATCTTGATTTAACTTTGGTATGTGGTATCTATTTAGAAAAAAAAAATCCATTTCATTTAGGTTTTCCAGTTGTGTGGAGTATAGGATTTTGTGGTAGGTTCTGATTATGTTTTGGAATTTCCTCAGAGTCGGTTGTTATATCTTTCTTTTCATTTCTGATTTTGTTCATCTGGATACAGCCTCTGAGCCCTTTAATTAGTTTAAAGAAAAGTTTTTCTGTCTTGTAGATTTTCTCAAAAAGAACAAACAAACAAACAAACAAAAATCAAACAAGCAAAAATAAACAAAAAACTCTTGGTCTTGTTGATTCTTTGTATCATTCTCTTTGTTTCTACCTGGTTGATTTCATCCCTGAGGTGGATTATTTCCTGGGTTCTACACCTCTTGATTGTGTTTGCTTCTTTCATTCTAGAGCTTTCAGATGTGCTGTTAAGTTGCTTATGTGGAATCTCTCCAGGTTCCTCATGAAGGCATTTAGGGCTATGAATTTTAACACTGCTTTCATTTTTTTCCCATGAGTTTGGGTATGATGTGTCTTCATTTTCGTTCTTTCTTCCTCTACGAACAAGTTGTTATTAAGCAGAGAGTTTAGTTTCTATGAATGTGTGGGATTTCGTTGTTTTTATTGTTATTGAAGTCTAGTCTTAGACCTTGGTGATGTGACAGAATGCATGGGATTATGTCAATCTTCTTGTATCGGTTAAGGCTTGTTTTATGTCAGATTTTGAATGTCAAGAGATTTCTATGAGGTGTTGAGACAAAGGTGCATTCTTTTGAAATGTTCTACAGACACCTGTTCAATCCATTTGGTTCTTAACTTCAATTAACTTCATTCTGTCTCTGTTTAGTTTCTGTTTCAATGACCTGTCCATTGGTAAGAGTGGAATATTGAAGTCTCCCTCTATTTTAGTGTGGTGTTCAGTGTGTTTTTGAGCTTACTTTTCTTTTATGAATGTTGGTGGCCTTGCATTTGGGGCATAGATATTTAGAATTGAGAGTTCCTCTTGGTGTAATTTCCCTTTGATGGATATGAAGTGTCCTTGCCCATCTCATTTGATAACTTTTTGTTGAAAGACTATTTTAATTGGATATTAGAATGGCTAGTCAAGCTTGTTTCATGGGACCATTTGCTAGAAAAACTTTTTTCCATCCTCTTACTCTGAGGTAGAGGTGGTCTTTGTCACTGTAGTCTGTTTCTTGTATGCAGCAAAATGCTGGATCCTGCTTAAGTGCCCAGTCTGTTAGCCTGTGTGGTTTTTTGGAGCAGTTGACTCCACTGATGTTGAGAGATATTAAATACAAATGATAGTTCATGCTATTTTTGTTGGTGGAGGTAGTAATGTATGTGTATGATTTTCTTCCTTTGGGTTTGTTGTGAAATGGTTAATTCCTTGTGTATTCTTGGGTGTGGTTTCCTTTCTTGTATTGAAAATTTCATTCCAGTATTCTCTGTAGAGCTGGATTAGTAGAAAGTTATTGTTTAAATTTGGTTTCATCATGGAAGATCCTGGTTTCTCCAACTATGATGATTGTGAGTTTTTCTGGGTATAGTATCCAGGTCTGGCATTTCTTTTCTCTTTTGGTCTGGATAGCATCTGTCTAGAATCTTCTGGCTTTTAGAGTCTCCAGTTTAATTAGAAATCCAGTTTAATTCAGTTATGTCTGCCTTTATATGTTACTTGACCTTTTCCACTTACAGCTTTTAATATTCTTTCTTTGTTCTGTACATTTAGTGTTTTGATTATTATGTGAAGAGAGGGTTTTCTTTTCTGATATATTTGGTGTTCTATAGGCTTTCTGTACACTTATGGCCATGTATTTCTTTAGGTTAGGGAAGTTTTCTTCTGTGTTTTGAAAATGTTTTATGGCCCATTGAGCTGGGATTCTTCGCCCTCTTCTTATTATTCTTAGGTTGGATCTTTTCATTTTGTATTGAATTTCCTGAATATTTGAGTTAAGAGCTTCTTACACTTTGTATTTCTTTGACAGATGTGTTAATATTTTCTCTAATATCTTCTATGCCTGAGATTCTCTGTTCTTTCTCTTATATTTTGTTGGTGGTGCTGGCTTGCATCTGTAACTCCTGATCTTTTTCCTAAGTTGTCCATCTCCATGGTTGTCTCCCTTTGTGCTTTCTTTATTATTTCTATTTCCATTTTTAGTCTTCGAACCATTTCATTCAATTCCTTCACCTGCTTAATTGTATTTTCCTGTATTTCTTTAAGGGATCTTTTTTTGTTTCTACTTAAAGTCTTCTACCTGTTTACCTGTGTTTTTCTGTATTTCTTTAAGAGTGTTTTCTATATCCTCCTTAAAGTCCTCAATCATCTTCATGAGATGGGGTTTTAAGTCATTATCTAGCTTTTCAGGCATGCTGAGATATCCATGGCTTGCTATTGTGAAAGAATTGGGTTCTCATGTTGGCAGATTGCATTGGGTTCTGCTGCTCTCAGTCCTGCACTTGCTTTTGGCCATCTGGTTATCTCTGGTGTTAACTATCCTTGGCATTTTTTACTAGAACTGGCTTTCTTGGAGGCAACCAGTGCTGTCTCTAGTCAGGATAGGTCTCTTGTGCCTTTAGTTAGAGCAGGCCTCCTGTGTCTCTGGTTACTGCTGACCCCCTGGGAGACAGGCAGTCTGTGTCCCTGGTTACTGAGGACCTCCTGGGAGACAGGCAGGCTTTGATCCTGGTTATTTTGTGCCTTCAGGGAGGCAGACAGGCTGTAGGATGTGATTGGATATCATCTTGACAGCTGATCTGGACTGGATGGAGGGGAATTGGATCAATTTCAATTGATAGAATCAATTTCAAAAGATAGAGCTAACCTGAGACTGTTGATAAATGGAGAGAAGAAATTGGTAATTTGTAATTGTAATTTGTAATTTCACTCGTGAGAACAGGCTTGTGTAAATGAGGACACTAGCACTCCCTCCACTAAAGAAAGCTGGAGATTGGAGTTATTAAAATGAACTCAGGGCAGGTTGTCCCTGTGTCAGATGGGCTCTGTGTTTTTGTTTACTGTGGACATCCTGGGAAGCACACAGGTGTGGGCACACAGGCTATAGATGTGGGCAGGTACCTGGCTGCTGATTAGGCCAAGGTAGGAGACAGGCTGGAAGAAAGGTGGAGCTGCAGCATGGGGGTGTGGGGGTGTGGGAGATGGGTCCCAGGTCCACTGGGCCCAATCCCAGCTAGCCTGGGTATTTAGGTGAGATTCTCACCTGTGTCTTTGATTGCTGCAGAGCTTTTGGGAGGGAAGCAGGCTGTAGGTGTGGACTGTAATCAAGATATGACACATATATTTCTGTTTTGTTTTGTGTGTGTGTGTGTGTGTGTGTGTGTGTGTTTTCTTGGACTCAGAAACAGAAAAATCGATAACTTTCACTTGGAAATTGCAAACATGCCCAACTATCCATGTTTAAAACTGACACGGCAAAATCCCTTTCAAATTTATTTACTCTTACTTACCAGCATTTTTTTTTTTTTACAAAACAGTCAGTGCCCATAATCTGCCAATATTGTTGCCTTCTGATCCTAATAAGCCAATGACCTATTGTAATTTTGTCTCTTTCTTGAAACACTCTCCTTCCTCCTTTCTGCCATTATCTTAGCTCATCTAGCTTTTATTATAAATCACACCTGCCTTTAATACATCGTCCTTTACTCCCATATAGTTATCACAGTATAAGATGCTTATTTAAAAAAAATAAATATTGAATTATGTCTTCCTCCTATTTATCAAACTTATCAACATTTCTAAATTTCAGCTTAGTCTTTTTTTTGTTTTTTTCTGAAGTAAAATTTTCCTAATTGTTGTTGTTGTTGTTGTTGTTGTTATTCTCTTCCTGCTTGCTCCTCTCCCACTATTCTATTTCCCTGTCCTGTCAGGGGGAAATGTGCCTTAGACATTGATGATCAGCTTTGAAATAAATGAATATTCCCAGCCAGAAAGGGTCCAGTCACTTTATCTGAGGAAATTTTGTTCATTCCTGGAATGAATATATTTAAAGTTTAAGCCTTTAGAAGTGAGTTCAGTAAAGATAGCTAAAGAATGACTTCATTTTTAAAACACCACCTCAGCTTGACATGTCTCTAAGATGGAATACAATAATTTACCCCACTTATAACAAATGCAGTTTAAAGATATTCATCACTGTATAGAACATTCTGAATATGTCGTTGTTTTGAAGAAATCACTATATTTATATTTAAATGTCTTACCTCAGACAAATTTAGAGGAAGTTCATAATCTGATTTAAAATAAATCTAATCATGGAGGAAAGAGAATCAGAATGACTTAGTTAATGTATATTTGGGAATTTGTTTAGATGAACCACTGAACCACATATTAAGTACCAGGTTA
This sequence comes from Mus minutoides, assembly GCA_902729485.2. Classification (NCBI taxonomy): domain Eukaryota; kingdom Metazoa; phylum Chordata; class Mammalia; order Rodentia; family Muridae; genus Mus; species Mus minutoides. The sequence continues at coordinate 130,314 of LR750659.1, forward strand.
GAAAGAATTGCAAATTTCTGTGTGGGAGTACTTTATTGAAAAAAATCAAAGTTTTGATGAGAAATATTATAATTGATTAATTTTAATCTGATTAATGTCTAGGAAACACCTATTGGCATTATTACTCATTAATTTTCTTTTATTAGGAAAGATTGTTGTATTTAAAACAAAGAGAAATATGCAATGGGAGTTATTATTATTTCTCAGAGGAAACCTCAGAGGTCTTCACCAGAGGTAACACAAGCTTCAGAAGAATCTTCTCTCAAGAGCTAACCTGAGACTGTTGATAAATGGAGAGAAGAAATTTGTAATTGATTCTATCACTCCTGAAAACAGGCTTCTCTAAATGATGACACTAGTATTCCCTCCACTAAAGAAAGCTTGAGATTGGAGTTATTAAAATGAACCCTTATAATTTGGTCATGAGACACCTTGTGTCTCCTATTTCCTTCTTCCATGAAGGTACACTGTGTAACTATTCAATGACTCCTCACCACTGTTAACATTAAGCAATTATACATAGACACAGCATACAGACTCTAAATTCATTTCATTAAACATTGGAAGAGGATGTCCCAGAAAAGTTTGAAAAAAAAAAAATCTTAGGGTTTTAATGCTGTGAATAGACACCATAACCATGGCAAGTCTTATAAGGACAACATTTAATTGGGGATGGCTTACAGGTTCAGAGATTCAGTACATTATTATCAAAGTGGGAACATAGCAGCATCTAGGCAGGTATGGTGCTCGCAGAGCTTTGAGTTCTACATCTTCATCTAAAGGTTGCTAGCAGAATACTGGCTTCCAGGCAGCTAGCATGAGGGTCTTAAATCCCACATCCACAGTAACATACCTACTCCAATAAGGCCACACCTATTCCAACCAGGCCACACCTTCTAATAGTACCACTCCCTGGACTGATCATAAATAAAACATAGTATTGCACACTCTGACCTCCATAGGCTTGTTCAAACATATGAATCTATGGGGGACATACCTAAACATAGCATAATAAAAAGTACATTTAGTCTGACTTCCAAAGCCCCCATAGTCTCTAGCCATCTCAACTGTGCTAAAAGTCCAAAGTTCAAATCAAAGTTTTCTGGAGCTCCTTTCAATCACTTAACTGTAATCCCCAAAGCAAGACAGGAAACCAGCTGAGCAAACTCCGAACTCTGTATCTCCATGTCTGATGTCAAAGCAGTCTTCAAATCTCCAAGTCCATTTCCATCTTTGTTGACTGCAACAAACCTCTTTCCTCCGGACTGGTCCTACTTCCTGTTTGCAACATTCTTCAGCAGATATCCAATGGCTCTGACATCTTAAACATCTCGGGGTATTCAAGGCAACTTCAACTTCAAATCTTCTTGTTACAGTGTCTACAATCCCCACATGATCTTCTAGGTTCCTCCAAAGGGCTTTGGTCACACCTCCAGTTCTGCCCTCTGTAGAACTCTAGACTCTGGTTGATCCACTCTACTGCTGTTGCTACTCATGGTGATTGTCACATGGTACTGGCATCTCAAATACACTGGAGACTTCTGCTGCATCTAGGCTTCACCAATAGCCTCTCATATGCTCTCTTCATCGTGGCAAGGCTGAACTTCTTTGCATAACACCTTTCAGTCATGGGCAGTCAACTGCAACTGAGGCTACACCTTCAGCAATGGCACTCCAAGCCCTCTCACAATGTGGGACCTCAGATGCTTTTCATGACCCCTTCAAGACTTCAAAACCAGTACCACCTTGTGGGAGACCAGACGGCTCCAACAGCCCCGACTCTGAGAACCAACTGACCCTTATCTTGGCTTAACACCTGGGGCTGTTTAGGTGGAACCAGCATTCCAAGAAAAACCTCAAGATGTTTTAAGCCTGCAGTCAGCATCTGCCCTGGATGCCCTTCCCTCTTTCTATGCCTTCATTATTTTCCCTCAGCCCTTCCCTATTTCCTCTCACTATGTGCTTATAATCAGGCTTTCAGCCTTCCTTAAACAGACTTGACAACCCTTTGCTTGGTCTTACTCCCTTTTATCCACCTGTTCTTTTTCAGGCTCGGTCCCCCTCGACCCACAATCCCACGGGACAGGAAAAGTGACACCTTAACATAGGGCTCAAGGTATGGACCCTCGCCGGACAGACACCCCAGCTGAGGACTGTGGAGATCCAACACTTGTAGCTGCCACTCTGCCGCTCACATGACGGACCACACTATGTAAATCCAGATCTTCTTCAATCTGTCCCATCAGAATGGGCCATACATTGTCTAAAGAGGCAGTCTTCATCCAAGACCTGAAAGCTTCTCTCCGGAAAAGCGGAGTTAGAGTTAAGAAGAAAGATTTGATAATTTTTTTTATTTTTATTTTTATAGAACAGACATGCCCCTGGTTTGTCATTGATGGGCCAGAGATCCACCATTAAAATGGCAAAAAGTAGGTCAAGAATTAAATGAAAAATTGACCAGTCAGTGCCCCATGCTGACCCTGCAACTGTTTTCTCTTACTGGGGACTCATTCTTGATGCAGTGGAAGGCGTGACTGATGATTCTGATAAACAGCAACTTTTGTAGGTCGCTGAATATTGCCTCTGCCCCTTGTCTCAGGTGGCCTCAATAACCTCTCTTTCCTCCAAAAACAACCCTTCAATACCTTCCTCGGTTATTACAGATATGTATGAGGCCCCGCCACCCACTCACTCGGCTTCTCTTTATCCTACTCTCCCGATGGGCCCATCCCCTTCTGATATGCCATTAATTAATCCAGTCTTTAAGAGACCCCTGTATGAGGAGCCCTTAGATCCCAGGGATGCAGCCACCCTGGAGGAGGAGGCGGCTCATTATCATAATCCCAAACCCTTCAGCCTCTTCACATAGTACCCCTCCCTATGTGCCACAATTTTGTGTACCCACCTTTCTGCCTCCATCCTTGCCTGCTGCCATCCTCATGGAAGCCAGGTACAAACTCTCCTCTCAGGTTGCTGAGTTATAGGAGGTTCTACATCTCCAAAAAGAGTTTGCCCAACTCTCTACAGAACTCGCCTGGCTACAGGCCTCCTTTAAGGAGACCCTTTACCCCCTCCAGTTGTGATCTCAACAGCTTTAAAAGTGAAACCTCAGCCATGGCTTCCGGAGGCATTAAAAAGATAGCCCTTCGGGACTAAAATCTAAAACCCTGGCTTTCCCTGTTATCACCCATTCTACAGGAGCCTCTAGTTCTCCTACCTCTACCTGGGAGGACACCTCCTCCCGTGCCCAACTGAACCTGCCCCTGCCCCACCGTGCATGCCCCTGATAATCTTCCCCCTGTGGAATCTAACAGTGAGGATGACTAGGATGACTCTACCAGTGAAGGAGAAAGTGAAACTGAAGAACAGGTGCTGGCACCCGCTAAGCAAACAGAGTTCCATAGATTACATTTTAAAAGCCTGAGAGAGCTCAACACTGCGGTACCCCTTTTACCTTCTCTGTTCTTGATTCAATCCCAAGAGGCTGGTACATGCTTCCCAGTGAGTGGGTACGAGTGGTTCAATCTGTCTTGACACCCGGAAATTTTTTGTCGTGGAAAGCTGACTTCCTCCACCGCTGCCAGTCAATTGCAGCCATTTGCCAAAAATCCCCTCGGCCGCCCTCTGTGACTTGGACTTTTGAAAAACTTAGTGGCCAGGGCAAATACGCAACTGAGGCTGGCCAACAGCGCTTTCCCATTGACCTCCTGGCACAGACTGCTAGTGCCGCCCTCAGTGTCTGGCAGGCAATTCTCTCCCAGGCTGGTCTTGAACTGAGATCTGCTTTCCTTTGCCTTCTGCAATTAAAGGCTGTATAACCATGACTAGGTGGGATTTTGCCCAAAGGTCACCACTCCCTTAATTCAAGTACCTTTGAACGCAGGATTCAGCTCCATTTCACTTCCTGGTGCCCCTTTAATATTCAAAGCATATATTTTTTATTTTTCTTTTCTAAGCTGACTTTGCTTATTCAAAACATGATTCATTAGAAAGACTTAACCAAAGAAGAAAGTGTATGATGGGAGTTTCTGAGACTTCCTTTGTCAGTACAATTAATCTGAATCTTCACCTTAGCCTCAGGCAGACTCTTCAGACAAAGGCAAAAAGTAGCCACAGTCTTTACCAAAATACTACAAAAACAGTCTCTAGGCCACATATTGAAGTTCTCCACTGAAATGTCTTGGACCAGATTTCCAAAGTTCAAATCATTCTCAGCAACAAAATCGTCTACATTCATACTAGGATAGTTCATTAAGCCCCACTTAAAGCAATCTACTATACTCCACTTTCAAAATCTTCAAGTCCACATTCTCCCAAACAAAAGCACAGCAGTACCACACCTACTCCAACAGAGCCATACCTTCTAATAGTGCTACTATTTGACAAACTATAACCATGTGTGTGTGTGTGTGTGTGTGTGTGTGTGTGTGTGTGTGTGTATATGTATGTATATATATAATGTGGTGTGTGTGTGTGTGTGTGTGTGTATGTATGTATATATATAATGTGGTGTGTGTGTGTGTGTGTGTATGTATGTATATATATAATGTGGTGTGTGTGTGTGTGTGTGTGTGTGTGTGTGTGTGTGTGTTTAGAGTGGGCTGGGCTGAATTATTTTTTCTTGAGTTGGACAAGCAGGATGCATTTAGCCTAGTAGGTATTTTCAAAGATGCAGAAACCAGACCAGACTGGGTAAGTCAAGAGACTTTTAAATCCTGCAAATAAATACCACTAAGTCCATTAGAGGGTACTCAGTGTGTAGAGGAGGTAGTTATAAGTAGGGACTAAGGGAAGAAAGTTATTCTACTGGCAGGGGTTTAGCCTAGCATCCTGATTGAGTCTTGTCATGAAGGCATGTCTTTGTGGCAACAGTCTGGGAGTAAGCCATCTAAGGTCTAATGTGAAAGCTTTTGAAGATCAGACAGATCAAATATGTGATCTGTCTCTCAAATTATCTATTATTTCAGAATTAATTCTTTCTGGTCTTCCCCAGGTTTTGAGCTGATATATGGGTTCTGGGATCCTAACCCTAATCCTCTTCTATAGCAGTAATGTCCCTAGCCACCAACCCATTTCACTAGCCTCTTTCACTTAAACTGTATTTCTTACAGAAAATAAATAAATAAATTATCCATGTTTTTGTTTGTTTGTTTGTTTGTTTGTTTTATTTTGTTTTGTTTTTAAGACAGGGTTTCTCTGTCTAGCCCTGGCTGTCCTGGAACTCACTTTGTAGACCAGGGTGGCCTTTAACTCAGAAATCTGCCTGCCTCTGCCTCCAGGTGCTAGGATTAAAGTCATGTGCCACCACTGCCTGAAATATCCATGTTTTAAGGTTTTATTTATAATATTGTAAAATGCTTAGTTCTTTAAAGTTAGTGTGCAAAGATTTGAATGTTATATAATCAGAACATATCCTATCTCTTATTTTAAGAAATAATAAAATGTGTCAAAAGTTGTAGACACATCCACTCCTTTTAATTTATTTTCTGATGAAAAATTATGCAATCAAATTCTTTTAACACATTATCTTAGTGTTTTGTGTTCAAGCCCATCTATTTTGAAAATGTTTATGTGAGCAAAAATGCATGATAGAATTCAGATTTTAAAACCATTCAAGATTAGGCCTAACTAGCCAATGTAAAAAAATTTCCTCTGATACTAACTTGCACAATTGACTTGATTCGTCTTTTTAGTTTGCTCTTGTCGGGGTTGCTTTTGAGTAGTACTTAAGCATTCTAGGTTCACATCTTACTTGTCATTTTTCTTCATAAACATAGCCTATGTTCTCCTCTATGATGCATAGCTCACACTTCAGTGATTGCAAACACTACAGAATACAACTAAAAGAGGTAAACATTATTACTTTTTTTTACTGTTAGCAAACCTGCATTAACTATCACATGATGTATGTTAGCTTAAAATTTTTGTTTTAATTTTAAAAGCTCTTATATATTATATTTTAATCATATTTTACCCCAAACTATCCTCCCTACTTCCCTATCTACCCAATTCTCTATTCCCCTTTCTCCCTCTCAAAATAACAAAACAAATAAAAGTGCCTCAAATAAAGAACAATGAAGATAAAAACTGACAAATAACAACCGATACTACAAAAAATGGCAAAAAAATGGAGTATAGATACACACATGCACACACAGACACAGGCATACACACACACACACACACACACACACACAAATAAATAAACCATAAAATTTATTTTGTGTTGTTCAAGTATTCTTGTGCATGTGTCATATCCTGAAATGAGTTTTGCAGATCAAGTTTCACTCCATTGTTGAAAACTATCATGAGATAGAGGAAATGGGGTAATTGATTTAAAGACAATACAAGCTACTTAGAGAAACATTGTGTTAAAAACAATAAAGTAAAAGGCTATGTAACATATAAAGGCAAACCTATCAGAATTACCCAACATCTCAGCTGAGACTCTAAAACTAGAAGGTCTTGGATGTGTATTTTAATTTCTTTAAAAAATCCTCAGATACCAACCTAAACGTCTAAGCCCAGCAAAACTCTCAATCAATTCTTTTTTTTTTTTTTTTTTTTTTTTTGATGGTAAGTGATAAATTTATTTTAAAATAATTCTTTTTTATTATTAGATATTTTCTTCATTTACATTTCACATGTTATCACAAAAGTCCCCTAAACCCTCCCCCATCCCCAGCCCTGCTCCCCTACCCATCCACTCCCACAAATTTGCCCTGGCTTTCCCCTGTACTGGGGCATATAAAGTTTGCATGACCAAGCGGCCTCTCTTCCCAATAATGGCCAACTAGGCCATCTTCTTCTATATATGCAGCTAGAGACATGAGCTCTGGGGGTACTAGTTAGTTCATGTTATTCTTCCACCTATTCTAATATACAGAGAAAACAAAATATTTCAAGACAAGTCCAAACTCAAACAATATCTATCCACAAACAAAGCCCTATAAAAAAATTAAAAATACTACAAGAACTTCACCCAAAGTAGGATAAGTACTTCTAAGAACACAGGAAATAAGTAACTCAATACCAGCAAAAACCTGGGAAACACACACACACACACACACACACACACATATTTAAAACACCAACATTAAAATAGCAGGAAGTAACAATAACAGGTCATTAATGTCTCTCAACATAAATGTACTCTATTCCCCAGTAAAAAGACATAGACTAACACCATGGATGCTAAAACAGAATTCTCATTCTGCAGCATACAAGAAACACACCTCAGCACTAAAGTTAGACATTGTCTCAGAGAAAAGGACTGGACTAGTTTTTAAAGCAGATAGATCTAAGAAGCAAACTGGAGTAGCCATTCTGTCCTTGAACTCCTTGGTAGAGGAGAAAACTTCCTGAACAGAACACCAATGACTAAGGCCCTAAGGTCAACAATTAATAAATGGGAGCACATGAAACGAAAAAGCTTCTGTAAGGAAAAGGACACTGTCAATAGGACAAAATGGCAGCCTACAGATTAGGAAAGGCTTTGCCAACTCAACATCTAACATAGGGCTAATATCCAAAATTTATAAACAACTCAAGAAGTTAAATACCAACAACCCACATAACCTAACTTTAAAAATAGTTTAAAGAGCTAAACAGAAAATTCTCAACAGAGGAATCACAAACTGCCAAGAAGCACTTAAAAAAAATGTTCAAAGTCCTTAATCATCAGAGAAATGAAAATCAAAACAACCCAGAAATCCTATCTTACACTGGACAGGAGTGAAATGACAACAAAAACAAACAAAAACAAACAAACAACCCTCAATTGGTAGGATGTGGAGCATGAGGCACCTTCCTACATTGCTGGTGGGAGTGCAAAGTTTTACAGCCACTTTGCCAATTAATTTGGCAGTTTCTCAGCAAAGCTGGCATAGTTCTACCTCAAGACCAATATATTCCTGGACATATAACCAAAAGATGTTCTACCATTCCACAAAGACTATGTTCATAGCATATTTATCTGTAATAGACGGAAACCAGAAGCAACATAGATGTCCTTCTACTGAAGAATGGATAAACAAACTATGATACACCTACATAATGAAATAGTACTCAGCTATTAAAAAAAAGATAACAAAATTTTCAGTCGCTGTTTTTATCCATATGGGTAGCTCTCATTGGAATCAGTGAGTTATTAAAATAGAAGAAGAAAATTGTTTTGAGGTACATCATGAGGACGATGGAAAGTGTGGATTAATTTCACCATTAAAAATATACAAAATTTTCTATACCAATCCCTGGCAAACATGGAGGTGGAAGCTCACGGTCAGCTTTTAGATGGAACACAGGGTTCCCAAGGAAGAAGGAGCTAGAGAAAGTACCCAAGGAGCTGAAGGGGTCTTCAACCCTATAGGTGGAAGAATAACCATGAACTAACTAGTACCCCCTGGGCTCGTGTCTCTAGCTGCATATATAGAAGATGATGGCCTAGTTGGNAAAAAAAAAACCAAAAAAAAAATACAAAATTTTCAAACAACAAACACACTTAAATATAAATATTGGTATAAAAAATGATGCCTTCATGATGGTGAAAATTGCTATAATGATACACCAAAGAATTAATATTTCTCTATAAAGCCAAGATATGAATGCAAGAGTATTAAACTAAAGAATTAGATTATAGATTTAATTGTACTTCAGAATTGCAGCAACTTGAAATTGATGTTTCATTTATATCACTTTACTTGAATAAATATAAATTGAATGTCAATATATATGCCTATAAATATAGTAAATTACTAAACTAATTTCTCCTAAGTGTTTTTTTCTTACAATTCTATCATCATGTGCTTTTCTCAGCATTATCCAATAATGGCTCTGTATTATGTTTAAAATTCTGAAAGTAATTCACATGTATGCATTTATTAGAGAGCTATATAAACATTTTTTATCATTATATGAAACAACATCATCTGAGAAATGAATTCCAATGCAAGAATGAGATAGCCGTTGTCAAAATTTTATCTCTAGGATAAGATTAAATAATAAAATATGTATGTATATTTAATCATCTATACATATATACAAAGAACTATAAATACACAAATTACTATAGAAATAGTGCATTGATTTACCTTCACACATCACATTAAAGTAACTTTATATGCATATGACCCCACAGTAAAACTTTGCTTTTTGATGTCATTTTCAAATAAAAAGAAATAGGTTATCTGTTCAAGGGCTGAGATCTAGAACTGAGTTGGTTAAAATATGAGACTGGAGCATAAGGCAATTTCAGGAAGTTGCAACATAGGACTTTCCACACATAAACATATATACATGCACAACAGTCATGCACACCTCTAACCAAACACAGCTATGTCAAAAGGACACACGAATGGTATGAAAAAAATTAGGGTGGAAGATGAAATAAAATACAAGCCAAATAAATATTGAATTATAAGATGATTAATAATAATAGGTATTCTATGAATCTATATTGGTACAGAAATATAGTTTAGTAAATGTATAAGAGAGAGAAAAACATACTTTTGGAACAGTTGAAATTTATACCTGCAAGGGAAATAAAGAATTCAAAAACACCATAAGATTATATCAACAGTTATTACAACAAGGTATATCAGCAAATGGGTGTGAAAAATCAGTAGATGTCTAGGCATAATAAAGATATCTATATATGCTTTTCTTCTTTGTTATAAGAATTCAGATAGTTTCAAAATATGAAAATAGTGCACTGAAATCTCCCCGTGGAGACACAACTTAAATTTTCCGTCCTCAAATACAATATGGACTTGTGACTGCATTCTAGAAAATTACAAAGAGGAAAATAGTAACTTCTCAATAGAAAAAAATTGAACTGAAGATACCTTTTATTTTTGCCTTTATTGTTTTTTATTAAACTAATAAAATTTATTTATTTATTTTATTATTTTAAAATATATAACTCAATATAATGTATTGACATTTTTAAGTCATAAAAATAGTATATATATATATATATATATATATATATATATATATATATATATATACACATATACACACATATATATAATATAGCTGGGCGGTGGTGGCACTTGCCTTTAATCCCAGCACTTGGGAGGCAGAGGCAGGCTGATTTCTGAGTTCGAGGCCAACCTGGTCTACAAAGTGACTTCCAAGACAGCCAGGGCTATACAGAGATACCCTGTCTCGAAAAATCCAATAATAATAATAATAATAATAATTATTATTATTATTATTATTATTATTATTATTATTTCTTTCCTGTTCCAATCTATTTTGAGTTCTTTCTTTAGGTTATGGAAGTTTTCTTCGATAATTTTGTTGACGGTATTTACTGGCTCTTTAATTGGGAATCTTCAGTCTCTTCTATACCTATTATCCTTAGGTCTGGTTTTCTCCTTGTGTCCTGGATTTCCTGGATGTTTTGGGTTAGGAATTTTTGCATTTTACATTTTTTTGACTGTTTTCTCAATGCTTTCTATGATATCTTCTGCACCTGAGATTTTCTCTTTTATCTCTTACATTCTGTTGGTAATGCTTGTATCTATGACTCCTGATCTGTTTCCAAGGTTTCCTATCTCCAGGGTTGTCTCCCTTTATGATTTCTTTATTGTTTCTATTTCCATTTCTAGATTCTGAATGTTTTTGTTCAATTTCTCTAACTCTTTGTTTGTGTTTTCCTGTAATTCTTTATGGGATCTCTTGTTTCCTTTTTAAGGGCTTCTATCTGTTTACTTGTATTCTTCTGTATTTCTTTAAACATGTTATGTCTTTCTTAAAGTCCTCTATAATCATCATGAGATGTGATTTTAAATCAGAGTCTTGCTTTTCTGTTGTGTTGGAATATACAGGGCTCTTTTTGTTGGGAGAACTGTGTTCTGGTGATGCCAAGTAACCTTGGTTTCTGTCACTTGTCCTTGTCTCTCACCATCTGGTTATCTGGTGTTAGCTGGTCTTGATGTTTGACTGTGGCTTGTGCCTCATGCAAGTCTGTGTGTCAGTCCTCCTGGGAGACAATTTCTCTCTAGGAGGAATTTGGTATGGAGATCTGTGGCACTGGGGTGCAGACAGAAGCTAGAAGGATCCAGTCCCAGGCTGCTCCTTGGTTCCTGTGTCCTGAAGGTTTCAGGCAGGACCCTCTGAGCAGAAGTGGTGGTGGCTTTACCTGTGCTCACAGGCATGTTTGCACTTCTGGGTGACCAGCTCTCTCCCAGAGGTATTTGGTCACAAGATCATCTCAGGTCACATATGGAAACTGTAAGCCTAAAAGGTTCACAGGTTCAGTCCATAATCACCAAAGCTGGGACTTAGCAGCATCCAAGAAGTCATGGTTCAGGCAGAGCTGAGAGTTCTACATTATCACCTAAAGGCTGCTAGTTGAAGACTGAATTGAAGATATCTTGAGTGACAGAACAGAGAATTGCCAGTCAATATGCCCTCTTGACCCCACACATGTGAATGAAGAGTATTCATTGATGTGGTGTGTTGTTAGCAACATCATATTCCCATTCTCATTATTAGAAAATAGTAGAAAGAACTAAGTTGGGCAATATTTGATGAAAGTAGTAAGCATTAGAAAGTTCCAGATGCCATGGACCTAAGAGGTTCTCAGGACCCAACAGGGAGGCCATTGGCTGAAATACCCAACAAAGGGGAGATAGAACCTTTATATATCATATCCAGTGGATAGGCACAGCCCCTGGTTGAGGGATGGGGCCACCCACCCACCTCAAATATATTAATCCAGAATTCCTCTTGTCAAAAGGAAATGCAGGGACAAAGAATGGAGCAGAGACTGAAAGAAAGGCCAGCCAGAAACTACCCCACTTAGGGATCCATCCCATCTGCAGACACCAGACCAAGACACTATTGCTGATGCCAAAAAGAGCTTGCTGACAGGCGCCTGATATAGCTGTCCCCTGAGAGACTCTTCCAGAGCCTGACCAATACAAATTCGGATGCATGTAGACAACAACTGGACTGAGAGGTAACCTCAATGGAGAAGTTAAGGCAAGGAATGAAGGAGCTGCAGTCGTTTGCAACCCCATTGGAAGAACAACAATAACTATCAACCAGACTCCCCAAAGCTCCCAGGGACTAAACCATGGCTCCAGTTGAATATGTAGCAGAGGGTTGCCTGATCACGCATCAGTGGGAGGAGTCCCCTCAGTCCTAAGGAGGCACAACTACACAGGGTAGTATGTAGGCAGCCAGAGATGGGGAGGAGGCAGGAAAAGGGTGGGAGAGAACCCAATCCTGCCAGAGCTCGGGGGNGGGGGGGGGGGGGGGGGGGGGGGCTCTGTGCAAGCAGACACAGGAGACTGCTGCCCATGATCTCCAGGCTGGGTATACATGTGGGATTTCTAACAGTGGGATCAGGAGCTGTCTGACTATTCTGGCTGCCTTTGGATCACTTTCTTCTAACTAAACTGCTTCAATGAAGAAAGATGTCCTGAATTGCCAATGACCGGGCCCACAATATGTGGGAATCAGGGTCTTGGACAGATAGGCATAGAGTTTTCGAGAATGGGGTGACAAATAGACATGACACAAGGGAGTGTGTTGGATCTGAACGTATTTTCCAAATGAACACCAGACTTTTTTTTATACAGAAGAAAAACAACAACAACAAAAAAACAGGTGAACACATCTGCCAAGTTACAGTGACACAAAACAAAAGGAATGCATACATCAAAAGATGATGGGGACCAGGCTGCATTTACCACTTAAAATGGAGCCAGGTGAATGCTCTGATGCAATTCAAAGCATATTGTTAAATCCACCACCAGGGGTTCTTTAGTAAATGCTGGGATTATGCTATTCCTCTGGGCCTAATGAAGAAACCTGTACCAGGGGAATTCCTAACTCTTTCATTTCACATCGCACCTATTGGCTAGGTTATTGTTTATTCCTGTGTTTGGGTGTGACTTGGCTATTGTCCTAAGTGATTACTATGTAGACTAGCCCTGTGCTTTTCTAGGTCTGTTCTTTGTAATGCCTGATTATTTTCACTGTCTCTACTAGAAGTGAATTTGAATGTTACTGAATGGGTAACATTCTTACTGAATTCCAAGCTCACTGTCTGGCTAGGAATCATTGGAACACCAGTGGAGGCTTAGCTATGTCAAAAAAAAAAATCAATCTTTAAAGGCACTTATAATAAAACAATATTAAAAGAGAGCATACACCAAGGTTCCAGGAGGCAAAGTTTCCTTGAAACTCTTTGCCTCATGACTTAGGCCCTTAGACCTACCAAGCAGTCTGCACTGGAGTGGACATAGCACAGAATCTTACTGCAACTTTACATAATAAGATTGGTTGATATACATATGTGGACACCCCTCTTCTGAGGAGAAAGGGAGAAGGGATGGATGTGGAGGTGAGAGGAAGAGATTTAGAGGAAATGAGGGAGTAGAAGCTATGATTAGAATGTAAAATAAATAAGAAACTTATTATAAAAATGGAAAAAAAATAACATTTCTATAAAGAAAAGGATATTTTATTTTATAGTTTAAATTTCCAAAAAGTATATATTTCCCCTGGAGAACATATTTCTGTTGACATTATTTATGAGAGGATAAGAAGTAGATATTTATAAGCCAGAGCTCTAATTATATTCATAAAAATTATTATTATGCCTGGCCTGCTTTTACAATGCACTATGAATTACTTGGTGAATTTTAAAGAATATATTACTTGTTTATTCCTTTTGATCAAACAGAGAAATTGCAAAGAAATAGATAATGTAATGGATCAAAGGCTACAATCATCTTCCTTGATGTGTATGTATAATACACACACAGAAAGGATTTATTTTCAATAAATAAGTACATTATACATACCAATAATGAGTGACAGACATATCTGTCTTATGTCCTATCACTTTGTGGTATTAAGTAATATAATGCTATATTTCTTATGCTAAAGCTTTTATTCATTTTGAAAATTTATTCAGAACTTACAAAATTTAAGGAATGTTTTGAATATTCAAGTTGGAATAATACACCATTTATATCTGAACTCCATTTGCCACCAGTTAGGTAGATATTACACCTTATGATACGAACCAGTTCATGGTGTATCTAGCTCCAGAGATGGGACCGCATTTCTGTTACACTATTGGCCTTCAAACTGCATACTCTATGAAATCACAGGCATAATGATAAGTGAATTCAACAAGTGTGTGCCTTGAACATGCTAGTAAGGCTGTTAGTGCAACTGCTAAGAAATTCACAGAAAAAAACAATTCTACTTCATACAAAATATTAACCAACAATTTAATTGTATATAAATTCATCTTTATGTTATAAATATTCTAGCAATACTAAATCCTAGAAAATTTAGCAAAAGGTTATCTTGAGACCAGTCTGTATCCATGATCATAAGCAATGGTATAGTCACTTGAATATACTTTAACTTAGTATAAAATCATTTATAATTTTAATGGTAACAATGTTCTTTCAATTATATATTTCAAATTATTATTTCATGTGAAAATCAATATTAAAATACACTTTTAAAAGTAGTTTTCTATACCTACCTCTCTAGATATAATTTTATTACCCAGTAATTTTCATAAATTATATGATAGTATTGTGAATTTCTCCTATAATGGAATGTAGAATTTTAATATGAATTATACCAGTGAAGAATTTTACCATGTGAATGTCACTAACATCTCTATTTTAAGATTGTATAAAATATTAAATGAAAATCAGATTCTAAAACTACTTTAAAACCACAACTGAATATGAGCAGTAAGAAAAGGGAAAGGCATATGAATTACATGGATTACTGCAGGATCAAATAACAGAGGCAAAGAAAGTGGGTGGCCATTTTTCATCTCTTGAGTAGTCGGTTACCAAGGAAACAAAGACTGAATGATTGCATAAATGACCCTATGCCTGTGGATTTAAATTGGTGAAATTATATAGGACTACCATCTATGCAGATCAAGAAAGGTAATTGTTAGTATGCCTGTTTATTAGGCAAATGGAAAAGTTTAAAATACTTATTTTACTTTCCAAGAGTTTTAAAAAATGAATTACTATTAAAATCATCTACATTATTAAACTCATGTCTTGTCACATCATAAGAGGGAAGTATAACCAGTCTACCAGCATGCTTATTAACCACTTTGCCTCAAATCACTCTGTTAAGGAAGCTATTCACTGGCTCAACCCATGCTCCTAACACAGGAGACAAACTTGATTCCAACAGATGTCCAGATGGCATCAGTAGGATATCATTTTAACTAGTAGTGAAGAGTTTATTCAATGGCCTCTGTCTGCTGGACATCCGGCAGAAGTAATCTTGCACAAGCAACCACAGAGTGTCTTCATGGAGTTTGACAAATATATCTCTGCCATAAATTCAGAATATACAATATCCTGGTGATACATTACCTGTGATCATTACAATGGCCCTCTGTGAAAATATCAAGCCCTAACCAGAAAAATAAAAGCATTTGCTTCCTCTTGGGAAACCAACCTTGGAAATTCTTGTAGCAATTTAGAAGACATGTCTTTCCATATATATTAGTCTATTTATAAAGTGATTGTTTTTGCTATAAGAACAAATTGTTCAGCTTGTTTCTATTTCATGATACAGTTATGCTATTATGAGATAACTGAATAAAATATTGAGAATTAATATGAAAATAAAGAACAATAAACTAGTAAATGATGACTTTTAAGAATAGAAATGGAATCTTTGAAAGTACTTTAACATCACTATTAATAATAATATTAAATACATTTTTTATAACAAAGTTTATCAGAAATGTGGTCAAAACCAAATTTATATAATAAAAATTATATATTGTAAACATTGCTTTGCATAAATAATATTTATGCTGTTATTATATAATTCTTGATATGATCATCCTTTTTCTAATTCATTTCCTTGTACACTTTGCTTCCTGATGACAGCCCCCCACCCTCCACTTCTTCCAGTTCTAACCCATTTTTTCCACTCTCCACTTACCTACACAAAGTATGGAGTCTCTCACCCTGGGTATCAACACAGTCTGACACATCACATCTCCCCATGACTTCCAGCAGAGGGAGGGGAATGCCAACCCACCCACAAAATCTTTGAGACAAAATTTGCCCCACTGACACAATATGCAGAGATAAAGATGGAGCAGAGTTTGAGGGAATCGCCAACCAATGACTGGTCTAACTTGAGACCCACTCCATGGGAGAGGGCCAGCCCTAATACTATTAATGATACTCTGCTAAGCTTGCAGATAGGAGCCTAGCACATGTGTAATCTGAGAGGCTCATCTATTAATTGATGGAAACGAATGAAGAGACCCACAGCTGAACATTAGACAGAGCTCAGGGAATCTTATAGAAGAGTAAAGGGAAGGATTGAAGCAGTTGAAGGGATCAAGACCTTCAAAGCTAATGAATCTAGAGCAATAGAGGCTCACTGAGATTGACCCACCAACAAAAGAGCATGCATGGACCTGACCTAGGCTCGCTACACATATGTAGTAGATGTGCATGTTGGTATTCATGTTGGTTCCCCAATAACTGGAGCAGTTAAACAAATACATATAATGACATATGTGACATGTGATATTGATCAAAAAGATAAGATAAAAATGAATCTCTATATGTGAAATACTGACGTGTAAGAAAGAAACTTTATGATAGAAGGATTTTCTACAGTTCCTGAGTCTTTATGTTCAATCCCCAGAGTCACAAATAATTACATAAATTAATTAGTTAAAATAAGCTTTCCAGATATAATGTCACTCAATTGAAATGTATTACCTTTACCCCAAGAGTTAAAAAATGATTTTGAGGCTTTAGTAAGAAAACTGAACAGGTTCTATTATTTTATTGTTTCATGATAATGATGTGATACCTACATGATTTAGTAGACTAAACCATGATATTGAAAACCTAAAAAATGTTTTCCACGTTCACCACCAGAAGTTAATTTTCTACTTTGCCATACCATGTACTTTCTCCCTGTTGCTGAGTAGAATATCAATTTCTGGTTATTTGAAATAATTTCTGTAATACATATTAGTTAGTTGTCTCTCATATTCAGCTACTCAGTTATGAAAGTGAAGGATGATTATATTGTATTGTATATTATATCATGCTTGTATTAAAACCCACTACAGTAGGTAGTTGGTAGTTGTTTTCCTTTTTGGAGTTTTGATAGCCTTTGTAATTGATAAATTTATCTAACTCATGTTTATGAGAAGAGAAAGAGAAAAACAAATTTTCCTGTTTTACCAACCAGGAATACCTTTGTTTTGATATAACGATGCTTCTGTTCATTCCTTTCTTAAATTTCAAGCTCTAATTTTTACTTCTAGCAATTCTGGTCCTTTCTTGTATTAATCATACTTCAGCAATCTAAAAATATCCAAATTCAACACTGCTTAATGAGTTCACTACTTTTTATTATTTGATAAAAGTCATATATGAGTGTGTCTATCTGTGTGTTACATAGAGACAGACTATTTATTGTACCACCTTTTAAAAATATTTTAATATAAGTACAATTACAGATAACTTCTATTGTGTAACTATGCATTAATAATAACAATAACAACAACAACAACAACAACAACAACAATAATAATAATAATAATAATAATAATAATAATAATAATAGAGTAGTAGGTCATTAATTTTGAGTGGAATTGGAAGAATAGAAAAGGTGAAGTTATATGAACATATTTTTTAATTATAAAAAATAAAAATGGCATTAAGGATACAGCTAATTCTTGCTTAGCATGTGCTTCAATTTACAAAAAAAACAAAAACAAAAACAAAAACAAAAAACCCCAAAATCTTAACAATCACCCAGAATTAAAAAGAAAAGAACACTATTAAAAATGAATTCATAGAATTTATAATCAATAAAACTAAAATAAAGTTGTGACACTTGCATAAAAAGATATATAGAGCAATAGATTAGAAAGTAAACCCTAAAATACAGTAATGGTTTTCAGGTTTAAAATATAAATGGAAAGGATACTCGCACAATTTTGTGAGGCCAATTTACTTCTAATAACAAAACAGGTAAATACTAAACAAAATATAAAATTACGGTCCAAAACCTTGATGAACATAGATGTAAAAGTCCTCAATTAAGTATTTGAAAGCTGAATAAGCTATATGTAAAAATATCATCCATCATGACCAATTTGACTTTATCCCAGAGATGCAGGGATGTTTCAATATGTATGTCAATGAATGTAACAAATCATACAAATTAACTGAATGACAAAATTACATAGACATATCAATAGATGCAGCAAACACTGACAATTTTCACATATCTCAGCATAATAAAGGTTATGTATAACAAAACCATAGCCAATATCATTCTCAATGGAAAAAAATCTTGAAGTAAACCTATTAAAATCAGGAACAAAACAAGGCTATCACTTATGCCTATTTCCTTTCAATGTGGTTGAAACACATGCTAGAGCAATAAGACATGAGGAGGAGGAAAATAAAGTAATAAACATTTTGTAGTAATGCTCAAATTTACCAGACTTTCATATCTGCAATATATTCAATTAGTTATGTTGCATGTATTCATATATTTGTGTGTATATCTATAATGTTAGACTTTTATCAATATGAGCTTACCTAATTTTTAATATTTAAAATTAATAGTTCCATGGTGCCAAACATATAAACACATTGCATGATAGATATCAAGCAATTTTTCTTCTTAAAAAAAATGTAACCTGAGATGGCATAGTGGTTAAGAAGGTATAGTGTTCTTACAGAAGACTGAGTTCAGTTTCTAGTACCTTTATCTGGCAACTCACAATTAGCAGGAATTCTGTCTCTAGGGGATCTGACACCTTTTACTTTGGTTTTGGCAAAAAAATACTTATTGGTACACATAACATACACAAGCACATAATTAAAAACAAACAAAAAATAATCCCACTGGTTTTAGACATAGTTAAATTATCAAGAGAGTTTATTATTTTGCACAAGACCCTGGTTTGGCTCCCATAACTGCTTGTAAATCTAGCTTCAAGGGATATTGTACTTTGTCCTTTTTGGAGATCTATTGGCTTACATATATGGGTCACATGCATGCACATACCTGCACATATATACACATAAAATTTAATGAAAATTAATTACAAAATAAAATCAAACATAAAATCATGTAAATGCCATTCCATAGGAAATGAATGCAGCAAATCAGCATACACATTTACAATACTAATTGGACTCAGTGAATTTTTTTTCATTTGTTTTGTTTTTTTTCCAGACAGGGTTTCTCTGTGTAGCCCTGGCTCTCCTGTAAATCACTCTGTAGACCTTGCTGGCCTTGAACTCCAAAATCTTCCTGCCTCTGTCTCCCAAGTGCTGGGATTAAAGGCATGTGCCACCACTATCCAGTTGAATAATTTTTTTTTTTTAAGAGAAAAGCTAGTTGGGAAGAAGATATGTATGGAACAAGGTGGAGATATAAGTTCTGTGTGCACATCAACAATATATACTGAATTTATGTATGAAATGTTCAAAGAATAAAAAAATAAATTCATCTACTCAGAAATCACTTTTGTATTCTTTGTTTTTATTGTTTTAATATAGAGTAAAATTCTTGTATACATTATTGCATTATGTATGCAACTATTTTATCACACAATTTTGCAACTAGATATCAGTTTGTAAATAACATACATTGCAAAGCCTTCATCTCCTTTTGGTTGTATGATAATGGTGATCTTTTAGCTTTTAAAACTTCACTCTACATTCCTATCCCATAATGAAAAAAATTTAAGTTAAAGTCAAATTGTTCTTACATGTTTGTTAAAACTCACTAATGGTAGTATCTGACCTACATGCTTTCTTTTTTGTTTTTCTCTTTCTCTTCTCATAAACATTTTGGTCGTTGTTTACCTTTTTGGAGTTTTGATAGCCTTTGTAATTGATAAATTTATGTAACTCATGGTCTCTCATAGTTTGTATTATTCAGCTGATACATGTTTGATGTAAATGAGACAGAAGCAATTCTTTCTGTTTTACTCATGAAGTTCACTCTTAAATCTGTACATTTAGATTAGTCTCCTCACAGCTTTGCTAGTGCTCCTTTATTTGACTTTCTTTTATTTTTTTTCCTTGATTTCATTTCCATTGATTTCTACTGGTTTTGAAGTTTCTATTAATCTTTCTGCTTTGTGCCTATATGACTTTCTTTTCCTTGTCTCCCTAGTTTCCTGAGGTGAAACTTCACTAGTTTAAGATCTTCCATTCTTTCCACTCTCTGTATTTAATGCGACTAGATATTTAACTCTCGCCTTTGCTTTCTCTACAATGAACACATTTTGCAATATTTTAACTTCATTTTAATTTAGTTCAAAATATCAATGTTTGTTAACTCAGATGACCTTACATATTTATAGAATTAAAACTTGATAAGTTCAAAATGCATTCAACATCCTGCTTTAACACCATACAACCCAGAATATTAACTGGTATAGTCCTGAGGGCTTTGATGAACAAGAGCTCAAACTTTTGCTGCTTCTACTGTTGCTGCTGAAATATTGGCATAACTTTCACTATCATATAGTGTCTGCCCTGTAAAAGAATTAACACAAAACCAAAATTTTAAAGTTTGTTATCTGCTACATTGTTTATACTGTCAAACCATGAAGTAGATAGTAGGGCCAAACTATACTCATTTGGATCAAAGTTTTGTCCTGATTTTTTTCACTTAAGATTGAGGACCTCAAGAGATAACACCCACGGAATAAACTAAGCAGTGCTCATATGGGCCTCCAGAGAGTAAAATGGCAACCAGAGAACCTGCATGAGTCGTTGTTAGGCCCTGTTCATATATGCAGTAATTGTTTAACTTGGGGTTTTGTTGGACTTTTAACAGTGGGAGTCAGGGTCTCTCTGATGCTTTTGACTGCTAATAGAACCCTTGTGCGGCCTTGACATAAAGTTTAAGCCCAGTCTCACTTTATCTTTTAATGCTATATTTGTTTGATATGCCTAGTAAGTCTGCTATTTTCTAAAGGGAAACTGAGAAGCAGTGGATCTGTAGGAGAGAGGAGGTGAGTGGGTGAGTGGGTAGGATCTGGAATAAAGCTACTTTGTTTTACATGAATTAATTGAAATGTTGTAATCAATAAACTTAATTAGATTTAGTTGACTCTATGGGATATATTATATGAGAGAAGAATAAAGAAAATGAAAATATTTTTTGGAGACATGTATTATTCAAAATTATAACTTAGTACTGCAACATTTGGCAATACATTTGCAGCTAACATCTTATTATTGACTAATGCTTTAAATAAATTGTGATATAAGTAATGTGTCAAATAATAAAAACAAATATGTATTTCTGGAACAAGAGACCTAGTTGACGAACTGTACATTGGGGGCAACATTTTGTTAAGAAAAAGAATTGTTGCCATTCACAGAAGGTTCAGATAAGGAAATTTTTAATTTAAAAATAATGAATTATTATCTTAAGCAAACCTACACAAATCTAGAAAGAACCTCCTATGGAGAACTGAGAGTCAGGACAGAAAATATCTTTCTTTATCCTAATGTCAATGTTCATGTAGAACAGATAAATAAAGTTGGATTGTGTGCTACCTCATGTATCCTTCACGCTTTAGTGGCATGGTCAAAAGTATGACAAACTAAAGTCTTGTTTAATAAGATTTTGTTATTATTGAACAGGTAAACATTTACCTAAAAAAATTTGAGGCAGAAATAGAAATTTGAATGAACTTTTTCTAGCTTAAGCACAAATAAACGTGTTATTTATCTTCTTTTCTTGTCACCTGGGGAAGGCCATTTCCTTTCAGGAATCAGTTTTACAACAAAGGATCAGAAACAAGAATTTATATGACATGCTTTTCTAGTTAAACTATGCTTGGGAAGATTCAATATTATCTACTTCTATTTAAATTCTATGTGTGCCTTATGGACTGTAATGCTGTTTGTATTTCATTCAAGTGTTAGAAAACTGTACTCATGGTTGATAATACATGGAGTATTATGTAAATTTCAACAGATTGTCTTTCAAGAAAATTAAATGATTAAATTCACCAATCACACCATTTCAATTAGCATACATAAAGCAAAAGCATTGGAAGGTCTTATTATATTTTAATGTTGATATCTATATGAAAAGCCTTTCAGGTTCATTGCATCTGTTACTCATTTCTCCTCCTGTTTAGCTATCTTCCTTAGCTTCTAAAAGACATATTTTTTTAAATTTTATTTATCACTTGTTTTAGAATCTGAAGAATGCACTTTTATTTTAAATTAATAATTATCTTGCAATATGAACTCTTCAAAGAACTGAGTCTCTGTGCATAGTGAATATTACCTGCTACAGTACTTTTCAGTGCTGCTTGCAGGGTGTGTGCTGTAACTACTATATGATTCATATATATATATAGGATTACTACTATATATGATATGTAACTACTATAAGAATCATATATATATATATGATTCTTTCATATATCTGTATATTATCATTTCATAATACATTACTACTATAATTAATATAAGAATGAATCACATGAGACTTTGTTACATCTTATAGTCTCCCATTAATATTCATTTATAGGTACATTCTTTTAATCTATATAATTCTCCACTTAAAGGAACATTTTGCTGTGAAGATATTTCCTCTTAACTGACACATTCTCTTCTGGAGAGAAGAAGGAGACTCCATAAATTCATTAAAATTTACAAGACTCAGGAAGTTCACAAACATTCATAAACTAGCAAGCCCGTTCCTAAGATTACACAAGCAGTCAGCAGTTGAAAGAAGAGCCAGTTATTAAGCAGTGCTTCCTGAAAATCATGCAGTGAACTAGTTGGGTACCCCTTGGAAATTGTGGTCTATGCTGGAAATAGACTCTGCAGTATTGCAGCTGACTTGCATTGACACATTTTTCCATAACTAATGTCTGATTAATGTTTCTTTTAGTAAACCATTAGACTTATTGGTTCAAAAAGCTAGATTTGGAGAGAATTGTTTTTTTTTTTTTGGGGGGGGGATCTGGCTTTCCATTAGTGCCCTATTTTTAGTTCATACATATTTGTTAATATCTCCCCAGGAAAAATAGTACAGAACAATTATCATCTTCCCATAGATTGACAAAATGAAAGTTAAGCTTGGAAGTAATGCTTTTTATATATCCTGAAATGAATGATTTGATATGTTTCTGAGGCTGAATTGTCTGTAGATAAAACACCTACAGAGATAAATCTAACATGTCTTCTTTTCCTAATGTGTTATTCCATGTTTGTTTTATAAGACAGGAATCTCTAGTGGAATAGAACATAAAAAGGAATGAATTGAACTGGTTTCTGAGATACAGGTGGAGTAGTTAAACAATGGTTCTCTCACAACCAAGAGAGGCTAAGAAGCCTGAGTTGTCAGACGACTATGATGGGTACTACAGTGGACTTATCATAGCATCAAAGACCAGGGGATGGGATTCCTGAAATGCACATTGGATGCATGAAGCAATTGGCTCTAATATCAATGAATGAATAAGTTGAAGCAAAAACAAGGCAAAACAACTTCCAGAAATAGTAAAGGGAAAATAAGAAAGGGATGCCAAAAGTTGCCCTGCTTTTATGGCACTGTCTGGGCTACTATTACAAAATACATTCCATATTTACAGTGCTTCTTCCAACATACCCTAAGGTGGTCTAGATAGTCCTCCACAGATGTGTACACTGGCCATCCTGATGTAAAAAAAATCTCTTATTGAAGTTCTCTTCCCATGTGATTCCAGATTGGGTCAAACTGAGAAAGCTTACTGTCATAGAACTCATGCTTCTCCATTGTACTGGCAGTTTTGTCTCTTACTATAGCTGATAGGACATGCAACCAAGGCTGAACTCATATGGTGCATGCAAACTTTGAGGAAAGTTCCATGATAGTTGTATTTTTGTGTCTTAGAGGTGGCACAAATGATTGAAAATTGGAATCTGGAATATAGAGAACTACCCAAAAATGTACTATGGAGTAGAATATATAGCATCCCCTAAAAGTAACACAGGTGGATCAGGATTGTAACCAGGCTGCTGTTATACCATTTATATGATTTTTCAAATTTAATTTTAATATTTTATTTTCCCTTTACATCCCTTTCACTACTATCCTCTTTGTTACCCCATCCCACAATCCTTTACACCCACCTCTGAGTGACTGGGGCTCCCCCTGGGTATCCATCCACAATGGTAAAGTTTCTGAAGGCTAGGCACTTCCTCTCTCATTGATGCAAAGCAAGACAGCCTAGCTAGAAGAATGTACTACATGTACAGGCAACAACTTTTGGTATAGACCCTGCTCCCATTGTTTAGGATCAACTCAAAACCAACCTGCACATCTGCTATGCATATGTGGAGAGTCCTAATTCGAGCTATGTATGTTCTTTGGTTGGTGGTTCAGACACAGAGAGCCCCAAGGTTCCAGGTTAGTTGACTCTGTTGGTCTGCCTGTGGACTTCCTATCTACTTTGGTGCCCACAATCCTTCCTCCTATTCTTCCATAAGAATCCCCAAGCTCCATCCACTGTTTGACTGAGGTTGTCTGAATCTGTCTGAATCTGTCTGAATCAGCTGCTTGGTAGAACCTCTCAGTGGACAACTTGCTTCTGTCCGCAAGCACAACAGAGTATCTTTAATAGTGTTGGAGACTTGTGCTTGCCCATGGGATGGGTCTCAATTTAGGCTGGCTATTGTTTGGCCATTCCCTCAGCCTTTGCTTCATCCCTATGCCTGCATTTCTTGTAGATTGGATATACCTGTAACTTTCTGGGGAGAGAAGGTTGGGGCATGCACTTTGAATACAAAGGAAAACAAGCTGAAGAAGAGAAAAGATGTGATAGACATAAAGGAAATAATCCTCCCATCAGGCCTATAAAAAGAGGACAGGGTAACTCATGATTCAATATGTTATTGAGAGCCATAAAATGGCCCAGCATAGGAAATTATACTACTTATGGAATACTCATCATCTGAGCTGATTTTTAAGTAAGCAAGAAGATAACGTCTACACACACACACACACACACACACACACACACACACACATACACACACACACACACACACACACACACACACACACACAAAGAGAGTGAGAGACAGACAGACAGACAGCAGACAGACAGACAGACATAGAGAGAATTGTTGGTGAGAGTATGAATTATGGGACACAAGGATATATGGGGCAAGCCTGAGTAACATTAAAGGAAACAATAATTCACACAACACTAAATGCACAATTTAAGGCATTTGAACAAAGACATATTGAGAATAGGGAAGATTATTCAAAGAAACAATAACTTTGATGCCTTTAACTCCAAGAGAGTAGGTTGTTTAAATGTTGATGTTTAAGCATACAAACCATTAGAGATATTGAAATAACTGTTTACTACTTACCAGAATTTGATAGTAATTCTCTACTTTTGATGACACGGAATTTTTAATNTTTTTTTTTTTTTTTTTTTTGTTTTTTTTTTTTTTTTTTTTTTTTTTTTTTTTTTTTTTTTGGTTTTTCGAGACAGGGTTTCTCTGTCTAGCCCTGGCTGTCCTGGAACTCACTTTGTAGACCAGGCTGGCCTCGAACTCAGAAATCCGCCTGCCTCTGCCTCCCGAGTGCTGGGATTAAAGGCGTGCGCCACCACGCCCGGCTACTATTTTTTAACAATTTAAAATGCAATTAAAAATATAAAAAAGCGATAAAGGTATATATCTTAGTGTGACTATTACAGTGAAGAAACATCACAACAAAAAGCATCTTAGGGAGGAAAAGGCTTATATGGCTTACGTATCCTAAATCACAGTCTACTGAGATAAGCCAAGCTCAAACTCAACTAGGCAGTAACCTGGCGTCAGGAGATGATGCAAAGTCAAGGCTGTTATGCTGCAAGCTTACTCTTCAGGGCCTGCTCGTCTTGCTTTCTTTTAGAACCCAGACCACCACCCCAAGGGTTTATTGACCCATAGTGGGCAGGATCCTCTCCTATGCATCAGTAATTAAGACAATGAATACAGACTTGGCTGTCTACAGCCTGATCTTATTTTCTCAACTGAGGGTCCTTCTCCTCAGATAACTTTAGATCGTCTAAAATGGACATGAAACTAGCCAGGATAGAAGATAAATTATATGTTAGGGAGCCACACATGAACCTCAGGAAGGGAAGAATGATGCTAATTTCCTTTACATGTAATATATAGTAACATGCACAGAGTATTGTACAGCAAAGAAACTGATCCAAGTTTTAAAATCCTGTGAGTTTATTGAAATTTTGCAATGTTGATTAAATACATTCATGATTAATACATTGTGTGAGATTAATTGAAGATTTTTGCCTTAGTTATTTTTTCTTGTAGAAAATATGTGATAATACACAAACTTAGATGAGCTATACTAGCAAAGCAAGGATAGTACATTCCAGACAGAGATTGGAATGTGAGCACAGCAGTGGATAACAGTATATTGAATTTTATGCTCTGGACTTTTAAGATATTTTTATGGCCGGGCGTGGTGGCGCACGCCTTTAATCCCAGCACTCGGGAGGCAGAGGCAGGCGGATTTCTGAGTTCGAGGCCAGCCTGGTCTACAAAGTGAGTTCCAGGACAGCCAGGGCTATACAAAGAAACCCTGTCTCAAAAAACCAAAAAAAAAAAAAAAAAGATATTTTTATGAATATTTATGAAATAACATGATATCACATTCACCTGTAGTTTTCATTGGTGACCTCATATCTAACTCCTTGTACCCTTGGTATCTTTGAACACTCTTAGTCTTTTGACAAAGGCTTGCAACACATTATGGACCACACATTTAGTATGATCTATAGTTAAGGATATAATAACTCTGAGCAATGCATATCTAAAAGTTATATACCAAAATCAGGAACAAAGTGTAGATCAGTCGTGGGTCAAACTCACTACTATCCACATGCCATAATCTATTTAATATAATAATTCTTCTACAAAAATTTAAGACTACAAAGTAATCTGCATATGCATTTAGTTATATAACTAACTGACAATCTCTTTGCACTAAGAAATCTCAGTGTTTTCAGGTACAGCTCAAACACTGGTACAAGGAGATAATTAAAAAATGAGCCTAGACACATCACTGCATATATCATATTTGAATGTGATTGTATTTGGCTTTTGTAATTTGCTTTATTATTATAACACACCTCTAAAGGGTCATAGGAGAAAAAAAATCTCAAAATATCTAATAAAGTATGTTTCTTGGGTTTTTGACAACTAGAACACCTCCAGGAGAAACTCAGTACACGTTTATGTGCATTTTAAAAGACAAGAAGATACATGAAGCTCTCACTCCTTATCAAAGAAGGTTCTCATTGCAGCACAAAAAGACCATAACAGAAAACTACAACAGGCCTAAACGCAATAAACAACCAATAATGAGGTATACAGACCCAGTGGATAGAACTGCAATACAACTCCTAAACTGATGGCTCTCAGCAAGGTCGGGGAAGAAAATACAGAACAAATATAGCACCAGAAAGTTGGTAGTGACATTGTGTTTCCTAGAAATGACAAGGAAATATTATTCATGATATTTTGAGCACATGGCTGAGTAAACAATATCTAAACAATTGCAACCACAACAGACACGATATCGTGAAAGGAAAAAAAATTCACAGGACACTACACACCAAGAAAGAACTAATAAACAACTAGTAACTACTGTGAAAGGAACAGATAGTATTGCTAGGGATAAGCCTTCTAATTGGTTATCTAATTTCATCTAATTTCATGAGGTAAGCAGTGGATTTTTACAAAGAGATGAGGCAGTACATATATATATGTACAGACAAGTGGGCAAAGAGTCGGTATGAAATGACAAACAAATACGGGACACAAGGGAGTGTGCTGGATATGAATGTAATGTCAAATTGAGCATCAAACTTTTTGGTTTTGTTTTTGTTTTTGTTTTTGTTTTTAGAGACAGGGTTTCCCTTTGTAGCCCTGGCTGTCCTGGAACTCACTCTGTAGACCAGGCTGGCCTTGAACTCAGAAATTCAGCTGCCTCTGCCTCCAAACTTTTTTTTTTTTCTTTTATTAAATTCTTTTTTTTCTCTTTATTAGATATTTTCTTCATTTACATTTCACATGTTATCCAGAAATTTTCCCTTACCCTCCCCCCTCCCGGCCCTGCTCCCCTACCCACCCACTCCCACCCCTTGGCCCCTGCGTTCCCCTGTATTGGGGCATATAAAGTCTGCATAACCAAGGGGCCTCTCTTCCCACTGATGGCCAACTAGGCCATCCTCTTCTATATATGCAGCTAGAGACGTGAGCCCAGGGGGTACTAGTTAGTTC